>ML309969.1:0-14120 GCA_005239505.1 Nicotiana paniculata
CAAGGCCCACAAACGCCAGCGGGTATACCTTGAAGCCTCTAGGATAAGCTGGAAGACACTCCCGGTAATGATGTCCTCCGGGTCCGGCTGCGTAATCTGCGAAACATAAAGAAGTGCAGGTGTAGCATCAATACAACCGACCCCATGTACTGGTAAGTGCCTAGCCTAACCTCGGCGAAGTAGTGACGAGGCTAGAACAAGACTACGAAATAAACTTGCGCAGTTCAAATATATATATATATATACAACGGAAAAGAAATACAGGGAGAAAAAAATCAATAAAGGAAGGGGAACACGCTGTGGGGAGATAACAGTTTCATATAAGAAATCTCACATAAGGAAAAGAACAACAAGGCCAGAATATCAATAAGGATCAGAAATCACAAGCTTGCACGACACCACCCTTCGTGATTTTACTCTCGCCGTCACCAATAAATCATATAAATAATCATGTGCACGACATCACCCTTCGTGCTTTTACTCTATTTCCTCACAATATATATGTACGGAATGGTACATCGTACGACACGCCATCACCCTTCGTGCTTTACACTCTTTCCTCACAATATCGAACAATGCACGACATCACCCTTCGTGCTTTAACACTCTTCCTGACAATAGAAATCAGTGCACGACATCACCCTTCGTGCTTTAACTCTCTTCCTCACCACAAAAACAATCACAAACAAGGGAAAATGAGTAAACATAATAGATATAGAAATACCGGCAAAGGAACATCAATTAAACAATTAAATCCCGGCAAGGGAACAATAACAGTAATCACAACATCCCAGAAAGGGAGACAATATCAAAAGCAACAATGACCCGACAAGGGTATATTTTAGTAACTCTTTCTCTTTCTTTCGCTTTCATTCCATAATCTGAGCCAATGGTCCAAAGGGTATAATTATCTCATATATCTTCACCATTCGTGCTACAATCTGAGCCAATGGTCCAAAGGATTCAATTATCTCATATATCTTCACCATTCGTGCTACAATCTGAGCCAATGTCCAAAGGAGTTTAAAGATTAAAATTCCCTTCACATGCTCTTCACAACATATAGAAATCATCAATTAAGAATGGAAATTACAATAAAATCAGAGTATTCGCAATATAAGGACTCACGGTCATGCTAGACACCAATGTATAGATACTCGTCACCATGCCTATACATCGTATTTGACAATTAGAAAGTAGCAAATAATACTCAACTCCTTTTCCCTCAAATTAAGGTTAGACCAAACACTTACCTAGAGTCCAAAGTATAGCAATCAACCCTCTAACACCGCCTTTCCTTTAGAATTCAACTCCGGAATGGTATTATCTAGACATAATCAACTCAGGTATATCAATAAGGATTCAATGATTCAATTGCATAGCCTAATTACCCCTTTCCATACATTCTTCCGAAATAACAAAATTTGACCCCAGGGCCCGCTCGCTCGGATTCCTATACTTTTCGAAGGGAACACTCACCCAAAGCCTAAGGATCATTGATATGCGATTCTTACTTGATTTTATGGCCAATTCATAGAAAATTCTCCAATGATCACAAGTTCTAGGTTACTACCCAAATTCTTGAATTTTTGCACTAATTTATGTAATTAATTAAGCTAGAATCCATGCATGAAGCTAATTTCTGAGTAGAGTTCACTTACCTTAGAAGACCAGGTCGTTAGCCCTTAAAAAGTAGGACAATCGCCCAAGGAAGAAGAAGGAAATGAGAAAAATGGGTTTAAAACCCATATATAAAATACACTGCCTGAACAGTGATTCCGCACCTGAGGCTCTGGGGATCGCACCTGCGAGAAAAATCCCGCACCTGCGGAAATGGGCTAGGGAGCCTGGGCCCGCACCTGCAGAAGATTTTCCGCACCTGCGATAATTGGCCAGGCCATAGGGTGATTGCACCTGCAATGTTGGGGACCGCAGGAGCTGTCCCGCCCCTGCGACTGGGCAACCACACCTGCGGTCACACCAGATCAGGTGCACCAGCAGCTATGTTTGCTGCTTTTTGGCCCCGTTAGGTGCTCGGAAGGCACCTGGCCCACCCGAGCCCTAGTCTAAATATACCAACGACTCCCAAATCATAATACAGACTCGTTCGAGCCTTCGGAACACCCAAAACAACGCTAGAACTCAAAAACACACCCCAAACCCCAAGAACAAAACTTAGGAACTTTATGTTTTCTAGACTTTGCTAGCAACGTGCCGAACTGACCTTACAACTCAGAATGACTCTAAATTTCGCAGATAACTCAAAAAACATCCTACGAACTTAACCGCGCGATCCAATCACCAAAATAAAATCAAAACAACGAATCAAACCTCAAAATCACTAGTTTTTCTTCAAACCTCATAAACTTTCAAATTTAGAGTTTTAAGTCTGAAACACGTCAAACGACGTCCAATTTCAATCGAACTTGACAGAAATATCTTATAACAACATATAAGACCTGTACCGGGCACCAGAACCAAAATACGGGTCTGAGACCAACACATTCTAAAAAAATTTCATTTTACTTTTCTTTATAAATTTCAGAAAAAACAATTTTACTCAAAAATTCATTTCTCGGGCTTGGGACCTCAGAGTTCGATTCCAGGCATACGACCAAGTCCCATATTTTCCTACGGACCCTTCTGGGACCGTCAAATCATGGGTCTGGGTCCCTTTACCCAAAATGTTGACCGGAGTCAAATATACTCATTTTAATATCAAATCTTAGTATTTTTCACAGAATTTCATATTTAAGTTGTCTGGCTACGCGCCCGGACTGCGCACACAAATCGAGGCAACTAAGATGAGGTTTTCAAGGCCTCAGAAGTGCATAATGGGTAATAAAATAGGTGATGACCCTTTTGGTCGTCACATTCTTCACCTCTAAAACAACCGTTCGCCCTCGAACGCACAGAATAAGGAAGTACCTGAGTGGGGGAATAAATGAGGGTAACGACTCCATATATCGGACTCGGACTCCCAAGTCGATGCCTCGGGAGGCTAACCTCTCCACTGAACACGAAGTGAGGGGAAACTCTTGGATGTCAACTGATGAACCTGTCGGTCTAGAATATATACCGTCTCCTCCTCATATGATAAGTCCTTGTCCAACTGGACGGTGTTGAAATCTAGTACGTGGGCTGGATCGCCGTGATACCTCCGAAGCATGGACACATGAAAAACTGGATGTACGGCTGATAAGCTAGGTGGCAATGCAAGTCTATAAGACACCTCACCCACTCGATCAAGAATCTCAAACGGACCAATGAACCTACGGCTAAGCTTGCCCTCTTCACAAATTTCACCACGCCCTCCATAGGCGACACTCGAAGAAATCTCGCTCACTAACCATGAAAGCCACATCTCAAACCTTACGATCTACATAACTCTTTTTCCTGGACTGAGCTGTACGAAGCCTATCCTGAATGATCCTGACCTTGTCCAACGCCTCCTGAACCAAATCTATACCCAACAACTGAGTCTCTCCCGGCTCAAACCATCCAACCGGAGATCGACACCGCCTACCATATAAAGCCTCATAAGGAGCCATCTGGATACTCAACTGGTAGCTGTTGTTGTAGGAAAACTCTGCTAAAGGCAAGAACTGATCCCATGATCCTCCAAAGTCAATAACACAAGATCAGAGCATATCCTCCAATATCTGAATAGTCTGCTCGGACTGCCCATCCGTCTCAGGATGAAATGTTGTGCTCAACTCCACCTGGGTGCCTAACTCTCGCTGAACATCCCTCTAGAAACGCGAGGTAAACTGCACACTCTGGTCCGAAATGATATATACCGACACACCATGAAGGTAAACAATCTCCCGGACATAGATCACAGCTAACCTCTCGGATGAATAGGAAACTGCCATAAGAATGAAATGCGCTGACTTGGCCAGCTTATCAACTATTACCCAAACTGCATTGGGCTTCTTCCAAGTCAACGGAAGTCCAGTAACAAAGTCCATAGTGATCCTCTCCCACTTCCACTCAGGAAGCTCAATCCTATGAAATAAACCACCAGGCCTCTGATGCTCATACTTAACATGTTGACAATTCAAACATCACGCCACATATGCCACAATTTCTTTCTTCATTCTACGCCACAAATAATGTTGCCGCAGATCCTGATACATCTTCGTTGTGCCCGATTGAATAGAGTACCGGGAACTATGGGACTCCTCTAAAATCAACTCTCGAATACCATCAACATTAGCCACACAAACTCGCCCCTGTAATCTCAAAAACCATCATTATCTAAGGTCACCTGTTTGGCGGCTCCGAGCTGCACCGTGTCTCTGAGGACACACATATGGGGATCATAAAATTTCCAATCACATATACGTTCCAATAATGAAGAACGAGCGACCGTACAAGCCAACACTCGACTAGGCTCAGAAATATCCAACCTCACAAATCGATTGGCCAAAGCCTGAACATCCAAAGCAAGCGGCCTCTGACTGACCGGAATAAAACCAAGACTGCCCAAATTAGCTGACTTCCTACTCAAAGCATCGACCACCACATTGGCCTTCCCCGGGTGATATAAGATGGTGATGTCATAGTCCTTCAACAAATCCAACCACCTCCTCTGCTTCAAATTAAAATCCTTTTGTTGGAACAAGTACTGAAGTGTCTGATCCGTGAACACCTCACACGCCACGCCATACAGACAGTGCCTCCAAATCTTCAATGCTTGAACAATGGCTGCCAACTCCAAATCATGCACTGGATAGTTCTTCTCATGAATCTTCAACTTCCTCGAAGCGTAGGCAATGACCTTCCAATCCTGCATCAACACTGCACCAAGCCCAATACGGGAAGCATCGCAATAGACTGTATAAAGCCCTAAACCTGTGGGCAAAACCAATACCGGTGTCGTAGTCAGAGCTGTCTTGAACCTCTGAAAGCTCGCCTCACACTCGTCCGACCATCTGGACTGGGCACCCTTCTGGGTCAACCTAGTCATCGAGGATGAAATAGATGAGAACCCCTCCACGAACCAATGATAGTAGCCTTCCAGTCCCAAGAAACTCTGAATCTTTGTAGCTGATGTTGGTCTAGGCCAGTTCTTGTCTGCCTCAATATTCTTCGAGTCAACCTGAATACCCTCTATTGATACGACATGACCCAGGAATATAATTGAACTCAACTAGAACTCACACTTCAAAAATTTTGCATATAGCTGACTGTCCTTCAGAGACTGAAGAACCACTCTGAGATGCCGCTCGTGCTCCTCCTGGCTGCGGGAGTATATAAAAATATCGTGAATGAAGAATATCACTAACGAGTCCACATATGGCCTGAACACTCGGTTCATCAAGTCCATAAAAGCCGATGGGGAATTTAACAACCCAAATGACATGACCAAAAACTCGTAATGCCCGTATCGAGTACGGAAAGCTATCTTAGGGACATCGGATGCCCTAATCCTCAATTGATGGTAGCCAGGTCTCAAGTCTATCTTTGAAAAATACCTTGGCACCTTGAAGCTGATCGAACAAATCATTAATCCTCGGCAGTGGATATTTATTCTTGATTGTAACCTTGTTCAATTGCCGGTAATCAATGCACATCCTCATCGAACCATCCTTTTTCTTCACATACAATACTGGAGCACCCCAAGGAGAAACGCTGGGTCTAATGAAACCCTTCCCAAGAAAATCATGCAACTGTTCCTTCAACTCTTTCAACTCTGGCAGGGCCATGCGATACGGCAAAATAGAAATAGGCTGGGTGCCCGGAGCCAGATCAATGCAGAAATCAATGTCCCTGCCGGGTGGCATCCCTGGCAGGTCTGAAGGGAAGACCTCAGAAAACTCATGAACCACGGGTACCGAATCAATAGATGGAACCTCAACACTGGAATCGCGCACATTAGCCAAATAAGCCAAACACCCCTTCTCGACCATACGCCGAGCCTTCACGTACGAAATACCACTACGGGTATAGTGACCAGGAGTTCCTTTCCACTCCAAACGGGGCAAATCCAGTAAGTCTAAGGTCACTTTCTTGGCGTGACAGTCGATAATAGCATAATAGGGAGATAACCAATCCATCCCCAATATAACATCGAAGTAAACCATATCCAGAAGCAAACGATTAACTCGAGTCTCCAGACCACCAATGTCTACTAAGTAAGCACGGTAGACTTGATCTACCACTATAGAATCACCCACTGGTGTAGACACATGCACAGCAGTACTCAAGGAATCACGAGGCATACTCAAATAAAGGGCAAAATATGAAGACACATAGGAGAATGTGGAACCCGGATCAAATAACACCGAAACCTCTCGGCTGCAAACTAAAATCGTACTTGTAATAACTGTATCAGAAACCTCGGCATCAGGCCTGACAGGAAAAGCATAGCACCGGGGCTGAGCCCCTCCAATCTAATCTTTCTTGGGTCGACCTACTGCGGCCTGACCTCTACCTCTCGTGGCCTGTCCTCCACCTCTATGAGTCTGACCTCCACCTCTGGCATCTCAACCTCCACCCCTAACTGGTCTAGGGGGTAGGGGTGCACCTAGTATGGGAATCATAGTACGAGAACCCTGATGTTGAGAACTACTAGAAGCTCGGGGGCAATACCTAAAAATGTGCCCTGGATCACCACAAGAGCAACAAGCTATCTGCTGCTGAAGCTGCTGGCCCTGAAACTGGCCCTGTCGACCAGAATAACCACCCTAGAAGCTATGAAGCGGTGGTGCACTGACAGGGGCTGATGGTGCACTGTGGGATACCTGAAGCGCCGATTGGAATGTCCTTTGAGGATTACCTCTGCCAAAAGAATCTCTGCCTTCATATGAGGCACCTCTGAACTAACCGGAATAACGAGGTCTCTTGTCATACCCCTGACCACTGCCCTGTGATAAAACCATCTCAATACGCCTGGCCACATTGGCTGCCTCCTTGAATGAAATATCAGTGCCTATCTCTCTGGCCATCTGGAGTCTAATAGGCTGAGCTAGACCCTCAATAAACCTCATCACTCTCTCACGATCAGTGGGGAGTCTCATGATACCATGTCAGGCCAAAGTAATGAACCTAGTCTCATAATGTGTAACAATCATAGATAGGCAGGAGGCACTCAAACTGCCTCCGAAGACCCAGCTGTCCTGGTCAAGCAATAATCTCTCCACCAAGTCTTGGCGGTACCAGAAAGACGGAATGTAGCAAAATCAACTCCATTGGACTCCACAATACCGATGTTAAGAACCTCATAGAAACTATCCAAGAAATCCTGGAGGTCCTCTAATGATGCACCAGTAAAGGTAGTATTGAATAATTTAGTGAACCTGTCCAGTCTCCACAAGGCATCTACTGACATAGTTGTTCCCACTACTACTGGTGCTGGAATACCCGGCTGAGCTACTCCAGCTGGCTGAGGTGCCGAATTCTGAAGATGTCGAGCTAGCTGCTCTGGCGTGCGGGCGGCAGGAGTCTGGGCACTAACAAATATGATTAGTTCGAAGCTTGAGTGATGAAGGAAGACCAATATGATGAAATTGGGACTTTCTCTCTCTAGAACCCACTCTTTCCTCTCTTTAATATCTCAGAAAAAAGGTTTAAAATGAAGGGGAGGGGAATTTTAATGAACTGGGATCGGGTTTTAAAAATTAGAAAAATAGGGCCCCGACACAAGAATGTAGTTAGGAATGCGATTGCATTCCTGACATATGGTCCGCATAATCGACTACATAATGGCCCTCAAGATGGGCCAAAATTCAAAACACACTACCCAGGTATGCGACCATTTTGCGGTCCGCATACACGTTATGCGATCCCATAATGCTTCACATAACTTCCCTTCCAAAATCAAAGGCAACAACTGGAATACTATGTGGTCCGCAGAACTGAAATGCGATCGCATATTGGACCGCATAGTTGACCTAAAATGGGGCAGTGATCTGCCCGTGTATGCGACCATTATGCGGTCCGCATACACGTTATGTGATCGCATAGTGCGTCGTATAACACCTACTTTCTGGAAAATTTTGTTCTTTAAGTCTCAGGGTACTTTTTACTCAATTTAGGTCCATTTTAAAATTTTCAACAATAAAAACAACTCCGGGACTCATTCGGGCATTATTTAAAAACAAGAAAATTTTACGGGTCTTTATAGGTACTCAGTTGAGTAAGCTACCGGGTGCACGTCGTGGGCCATCGGTTTGGGTCGTGACAAAAGTGGTATCAGAGCAGTTCTGTCCTAGGGGGTCTACAAGTCGTGTCTAGTAGAGTCTTGTTTATGGGTGTGTCATGCACCACAATAATAAGCGGGGGGCTATAGGGAATTTAGGACTATCACTCTTTCTTCTTACTCTAGATCATGTCATAGAGCCCACTTATAAGAATTCAAATCCCGAACTTCTATTCGTAATAAGACGATGCCTACATTCATAAAGACGATCGATAAAAGATATAGTTGTGGAAGTGTTGAGTTAGAGGAACTCGATTTTGCATCTTGCTTATGATGAGTAAATGATAGGTCTTCAGCAAATCATGCATGTACTAAAAGGTGTACGATTCTTGATAAGGAGATTTTAGGAAAGAATACTTATCCACTCTTACGGTATAAAAATAAAAGGGAATAACATAATCAAAAGTTAGACACGAGCTGCAGCAAGAAAAACAAGCAAGGTGAAGAAGGGTACGAGGTGCCCAGTTAATAAAGTTTATCCTCATTTACCATTCAGGAAGAGAGATATAAGCATTTGGAGTTAACTTTAACAGTAATAGAGGTATGTATAATTGGCCACACCAATCAGAGTTATGCTCTATGGGAGCTAACAAATATGGTCTAAGAGAAGGACATAATATCATGATCTGGATGGGGTTAGAGTGAGCCAAAATGGTGGATGAATTGTTTGCGTTAGTTGGCATTTCTGAACGATATTGCAAAAGTGCTAATAAGTCTCCTTGTGAGACATCCAGATGGTGCATTCTACAATAGTACTGCTAGATATGAGTACTACAAAGATAGGCACTGGAAGCCTTGTAGGGATAAATATTACCTTAGTATGGCTCCCGTCCCTAGTAGAGGGAGAATGTTAGGCAGCCCGAAGAGCCAGTAGATGGAGCAAGGGAAGGTAAAAAGCAAAAGAATGTCTTGCTAAAAGTTTTCAGGATAAAGTGATAAATAGAAATATTAACAGGGAAGTACGAAGACGAATGAAGTATTAAGAGTAAGATGTGATACATGGATGACAACGATAGTTCAAAAGATGACAATATTACTGAGTCTATAGTCAAATAAAGGAAAATACTAGAAGTGACAGGCCTTGAGACAACAAAATAGTATAGTATAGGCCATAAAGTTAAATCCTCATTTCGAGAAATAAGTTCATGACTTCAACGCAACTTTCGGAAGGAAAAACTCGACCTCAGAATAATAGAAATCGGTATGGGCTAGTGAACAAAATAAGCTAAACATGAATTAGGGACTGAGTGATTGGATAATAGTCGACAACATGAGATTTTCAGATTTCGTTTCGGCGATAATAGAATGGACAACAGAAGAAGACTCACGAGGAATTCATAGAATGTTCATTCAGGAAGACGCTTCCCTAAAGAAAGTAATGTGAAAAACATTAAGCTTAAGGGACTATGTGTGCCTGTTACACTAAGTGCCACCCTCGCGAGTAAGGAATTCGTTACCCTCGATATAGAAGAATTACCGCAAGGCGAGTAAGGGTCATCGATAACGTGAGAAGATGCCAATGATGAAGAGGTAAAGCATATATAGGTAGATCATCGTAGTGCTGAATATTAGTACTTCCATAAATGAGGGAATATGGGGTAATGTGGCATTAAGCCAGCATTAAGTGGTTCTAGTGACTAAGGAATTGTAAAGGAAGAATGTGATAAATGAAAAAGGGGATGAGAATTAACGTATTCAAGATATGCTATGATTCCCGAACATTATGTAAACACGACGTCAATGAGAGGAAGTAGGGGTTCATGCCCGAGATGTTATTAGTAGATAAGGAGCCCGTAAGAGAACGTATGTTAAGACAAAGAAAATAACCAAAGAAAGATTATGTGGAATATTGATATGAGAATGGGCCGACGAGTAGTTAGCAGTTGGTTCAGGAAGAGCCTAGTTATGGCTAGACATGAGGTTTTAGACGAATCAACAGGTTGTGCAATATAAACATAGGGAACCAAGTATGGGGAGTTCAGCCTCGAAGAATATAATTATAATACTTGAGATATATTCAAACAAGAGTCGGGGTAGTTAAAGATACGTATGAACGTTACGGGGATAAAATAAAGTGTCACTGGGAAGGCAGTCAAAATATCAGTTCAGAAGCAACCATACAAGCACAAGGGCATGGAAGTAAACAACTATAGATGTTTATAGGAAAGTAAGGACATCAAAAACGTCCGTAATAATCTCACAACTTTACGAGAGTCAAGGGGTTCCCCCTAAGTACAACAACAAAAGACTAGATGGGGAGATAAGAAAGAAGGCTTCAATCTAAGCACAACGACCTAAAGAGGAAATGGTCGTATAACAACAATATCGCAACAACATTGTAAGCATTCCAAAGGAAAGCGGCACCTACCGTGGCTAATGAACAAGAAGTAATAATTAAAAGTAATATTCGAGATCAGATAAGTTGTATGAAAAATATGGCAAGTGTGGACACTAAGATAAGTTAAGTATGGACGCAAGGGCAGAAAGACCAGGAAAAGTAATAGCTTACATTTAAAGAAACCTAAGGTGGAAAGAAAGGAATTATTCGATCAATGATCAAGAGTTGGTTAAGTTATGAACACACTTAAGGGTTCAGAGTATTATCCATGCAGCATACAGTCGTAGAAGGTTCCAGTATAAGTTAAAAGGAAGAATTGAGCCCGAGTCCTAAATAAAGGAATCAATTACTCAAGGATTGTATCATGGATATTCTGTAGCACCATGAAAGGATAAAAGTAATAACTAACATTATGAGCCGCAGATCAGAAGATAGCTTAAGCCTACATAAAGGTTGATTAGAGGAAAGAGGAAACTAAAGAATGACATCAACTAAGTAAATTAGGAGTTTGATTATTAAACACAGAAAATTATAGACGTAGTGATTGAGAACATTGCAGAGTCACTCCTAATATCAGAGGTCCAGTTAGAAGAATACCAGACTCATAAGAAGTCAGTATAAATCTCACAACGAATAATGTAAAAAAAAGTGCAAGTATTGTAATTGAAATTCAAGTTATGGAGGTGAATTCTACCTGTATGGAAGGAAAGTGAAGGAGATAAAAGATGTGATGTGAGACATTAAGGTAAGTAAGGTAAAGGTGAACAAAGTACGAGATACTCAAATGCAGAAAGTTGTGAATTGTCCATACATCGGATAGAAGGCTAGAATCACAGAGATTTAATATCCAGGAATGATAACGGCATCTTCAGTGATGGTTTCTAGGTATCGAGAGGTCTAGTTAAGAAAGTAAAAGAAAAGTTAGAGACGATGTGATGTCTCACTTGGTGTTCCAGAATAACACAAGAAAATCTATGGTGCAAGGAAGTTGAACGAAGGATGCGAGTAGTATAGCTGGATATGTATGGGTCGCAAACTAAAGTATGGTAGATTGACAAGATGGTAGGAATACAGGAGTAAGGATATGAAAGGGAGAGTGAGAAGCTGATTAGAATGGATAAGTCCTCGGGATTAAGCCCACGAAAATGAGAGAGAGCTTATGGGTTCTGTAAATTATATAGGGCTCAGTATAGCCTAAATGATCTCAACGGAACCTATGACTAGTAGCATTTAAAAGAAATAGAATGCTGACCTGGTAATAAGATGAGGGTGTAATGGTGACAGATAAAAGATGATGTTTGGGACTTTGATTGAATGTGATTTGAAAAAAAAAGGATGAAAGAGGAGGAGAAAAGATTTCGCGGACAACACAAGATTAGAATACCCCTATAAGGTGAATCACGTTGAGATACTATGAAATACAATTATGGAAATAACTTTAAATATTTCTCGATGCAACGTAAGCTCCAGTGACAAGGTATTACGTAAGAAGTTTCAAGTTATCAGTGGTATATTGTTGATCAATATTGAGGCGAATCGTAATGGATGGACAAAAGCCAATTAAGTCGTCATTCTTAAGATGAACATCAACAAGTAAGCATTAAAGGAATTACATTTATATATATGGGATAAGCAATAAGAGTAAGCTGGAATTAAGTAGCAGACCTCAGTAACGATAAATCGAAGTAAGAATTATGGTACAGTATGACCTACGAGATGCGGTAAAGTCATACGAATGGATAACCAGGTCTATGAAATAAGATATACCTATATTCGCAAGTTCTACAAAGTACCGAGCGAAGAAATTCAGTACACCTATACATGCCCGGAGAGGCATCCTATTAAGCCTTCTATATGCTTACAAAGTAAGGCCTAGAGATTAGCTAAAAGCTGGAGGAAAAAGGAGAGAACAATTGCATAGGCACACTGACAAGGTCAACATCGTAGAGGCTGCATGGTAGGAGGTAGCAACAGTTATGAGATTGGAAGGAATTCGATCCCAAGTCATGGCGTGGGAAAGAGGCCTAAAGGGGGGAATGCCCTGTTCTTTGGAGTTATTCACAAGAGCTATAAGTTATGAAAATGATAAGAGCATCAGTTAACATTTGAGGATGAATGTTCCAAAGGGGGGAATGATGTTACGCCCCACAATATTACGATGATATTACGCCTTGCAGTATTACATTATGATAATGTTACATTTTGTAGTATTAAATTATGACGATGTTGCATCTTGTAGTACTGTACGTTAAATTTGTCGTAAGGTAATTGACATCAGTCCAAAGAAAATATTATTTGTAGATTATAAGCATTATGCGATTTCAAACATGTAATAAGTAAATTCGTGAAGGTGAGAGGAAAATCAAGTCAAAGAAAATGGATTTTCGTCCAAGTTTGGCATATTGGAATAAAATACGGACTAAGCTAAATACCTGGTATTATGGAATAGTACCATACAGGGTACCCCACGGCCATGATAGTACGATATGTAAAAGGATATTAAAAATGAGTAGTATGTTAAGTAATTTGAGATAATTCTTAATTATGCAGATAATTTGTTAATTATTAAGTAATGGGATATTTCTCAATTAATTTTTAAGAAAAACTATTTGTATAAAGATAAGATTAACGTGGTTGCAATCCAGTCTTCAACAAAATGACCCTTGATCAAATTTTATTAGGTGGCAACTAATGAGTTAATTGATTCCAAGTATTTCCATATTAAAGACTACAATAAGATTACTACATGGCTTTCATTCCAAATGTTTCCCATATGAAAGCCATTCTTATAGGCTTCCAATAAAATTTCACTCCAAAAGCACTTCAATAAAAACCAGTAAAATGATAACGTGATTTCCTAAAAAAAAAACGAAATCCAACTAGGTTTCTTAGTACAATTAGTAACGTGAGATTTTGTGATTTTAAGGGAGTACGATGCAATCTTTTCCAAGAATATCATACAGATTTTTCCCTACCCCAGGTATGTTAAGGCTATCACTTCTTTCTTTTTAGCATGATCTATATGACACGAACAAAACGAGCAAATACACAGTTTATATAAATTACATAGAAATAGTAGAGGTGTCTATATTCTTGATTCCCCATGAGAATTATTATTATTTTCAGTTCATGGGTCTCAGAATAATACGCAGTTGGAAAAGTTTATCCGGAAGGAATATTGAGATTATTACGCACTTTTCATGCATTTCATACATGTGCATTGACCCTTGACCATATGGCGTTATATACACGTATATATGTAATATATGTTTATGGGATATGGGAAAAGGTTACGGCGTTATATATGCACCACCACCTGATCAGCTGGTATATGATGATGATGTTTCCAACAGTGGCTGAAATATGATTCAAACAGCGTTATATACGCGTATATATGTATGTATATTGAAACGACTATATACGCATACATATATGTATTTATATGGGATATGGGAAAGGTTATGGCGTTATATACGCACCACCACCTGATCAGCTGGTATACGATGATGATTTTGCCCACAGTGGCCGATATGATATGATGGGATGCCCTCAGAGGCTGATGATGTTATGAAACAT
>ML309970.1:0-69365 GCA_005239505.1 Nicotiana paniculata
GAGGGGCTACACGTGGTATTAGCGCACCGGTCATCATATCAATATTCTACCCTTTCCCACCCCTGTGAAGGTAATTAAAACGCGTGTTGATCACGAACTCTATTGCGTGCGGTTACCCGCATTTCGTATAAGTCCCGGAGGAGGTTATAACTACTATCCTAAGAGGGAGGTACTAAGCAGACCCTCAGGTTTAAAAAGTAAAGTTCTAGGGCGACAGACAAAAGCAAATAGGACTGCAGTTTGATGGGAACATAGGAAAAGCAAGTAAAGGCTCAAGTTTACCTCCACAAGTAATACAGTTAGACAGCAGGACTCAAACATAGATTAGGGCAGTATTTAAATTCAGAATCCTAAGACATGGTACCTAAGTGAGTTCAGAATATAGACAGATATGCAAGCCGATTTTATTACTCAGAAAGGTATCCTAATTAATTTACCTACTAATTTGAATCCTTTTAAGCATTGAGCAACATATACAGGAAGGCAGATTCTTAGTCTTAGATAAATTAATCACCTAAGGCTTGTCTAGGTGTGAGATAGTATGTACCAATTACCAGCATTACTTAGGGAAGAGCTGTTCAACATGTATCACCTAGAACATGATGCCCTACGTGTTCAAAATACAGACTTGTTATCAATTGATTACGAGAATTGAATGCAGTTGTTTTTATCAGTAATTAGGCTAGGTGTGCCTAAACAAATGAGATGCAATCCTAAGGACATGATATCTAATGCACGAATATGTAGAATGGTGCCAAAATCAAAAACCTAAACAAGGTCTCTAAATGCACAAAACATTGCAGTGTTTTGACATGCTTTCGAGATATGCAAAAGTAACAGGTTTATTAATTGTTTACCTAGAACATGATTTCTATGTGTAACATGGTAAGCATGATGACACATTTTTGTTAACACTCTTGTTTTAAAGCAATATTCATATTACGTTTCCAGAATGCATAGATAGAATCACACGATAGCAGTTTTTCCATTTTTATTACTGAACAGGATTTTTCTAAGTGATATAACAGTATTGCAGTAAAGTGCTAAAACAATGTTTATAAAAATCCTAAAGAGCATGATTTCTAATGCATGATATGATTTGAACATGTTAACCCGAAACATGATTTTTTTTATTGCCCACATAGGAAATGTAAACCTAAGAGCATGGTTTCTACCCTTTTAGATCTATAGCATGCATAGTTACCCCTTCCATTTTTACTATCCATTCCCCAAGAGTTGTTTACAAATTATTACAGGCCAACGAATGAATTATAGAAATAGAAAATCAAGAAACTACTCTATAGAGAGCCTTCAATTAGGCCCAAATTTCCCAAAAAAAGCCTTCAATGGCCTCATATGCCTCAGTTCCATAGACAAATCAGAGTCTAGGTGCATCAAAGTTCCCTAACGATCTCAAGGATCCCGGGTACTGCTTACACCTAGACTTAGTAACCAAGAATTGAACAGGTGCAGTGTGAAAGTACCAGCCTCAGTGTGTCAGAGTTCATAGGGAGCTCGAGGGTCCCAAAGTAGTGCTCACACCGAGGGGGCAGAACTTAAAGGTTTAGGAGTAGAGTGAGAGTGCTTGACATAGTTTTGAAAAGCTTTGAGTAAATAATTTACACAAGAAAGACTGGTTTTAAAAAAAAGGTGTTTTGCAAAAGGACTTTTATTCAGTAAGCAGTTTGAGAAAAGAATAACGCAGTCAGAATAAACACATCCACATCTTAGGATCAGAGCAGCGTACTAAGACAAGTTCAGCAACCACAAAAAGGGTAGTGAGGGATTGGGGACATACAAAGCACAAAGTAGTGAACATGTAACAGGCAGAAGTAGAAATGGATGCAGAATCAAAAGTTCCTAAGGGGGATCATGGAATTGGGATACATCAAAGTATGGGTTAAGACTAGACATAATAGTATCAAACAGCTTAACGTAATACCAATAGAGGCATGCCCTAACCAAAGCTAGTGTACAGACATAGGGATAATGAGAGTCACATAGAAACATGTTTCAAATACATAAAGACATGCTGATTATGAAAGTAAAGCATAACTTAACATGCTAGATGAAGCCCCAAATTTTAATTACATGTCCAATAATAAAACAATATGCAGAAGCATATAAGAAACATAATGAATTGAAGCAGCAAAATAAACATGTTGGTTTGGGAACTGGGACTAAAATCAGAACATACCAGTGAAATGAAGAAGACAGTAAACACAAAGTAGGATAGGAGCACAATAGTTAGCCTTGGCTTGCAGCCGGCTAAATTAGAACAATGACAAGTAGCACAAAGAAGAGAGCAGAAAGTTTTAGTTGTGAGAGAGAGTTATTGAACCAGTGAGTTCGTCTGTTATGCTAATGAAAGACCAAAGTATTTATAGTTTGAAAACATGTAGTCAAATAAGGTAAACTAACATTTCAGCAGTAATTATGGGTGCTCAGAATCAATCAACATATAATCAAGGCAAATAATCCCTTCAATTAAGGAGTCAATGTCCAAACGGTAATAAACAGTAACAAAAATAAGGAAAGAAATCATTGAAAAACTGACTTTAACATATAAGTAGTAGTAATTGTATAGATCATGTGATTAGAGCTAGATTCAGAATATCCTAATTAACGAAAGTCAATTTGACAACATGTTTATTCACGGAAATAAGGCAAGAGATGATTCAAATCCTAAAAAATCAGTCAGGAAACCCTCAAATTACAGGAAATCAATATTGCTCAAAGGAAAATATCACATATTTAAGGAGAGGCTCAAAATCAGTAAAGGATATGGTGTATAAATCAACAAAGCGCTAATCACACTTTTTCAAAGATTCAAAATGATAAAACAATATTGATTTGAATGGAATAACACATGTTAGCAAAAATTAGGAACCCTAATCATGAAATTAGGGATTCGCATCAGAACATGGCAAATATTTAAAGGAACAAGTAGACAATTATGGCTTAGGCAGAAGCGAAAAAGAATCATAAACCCTAACTGCAAGTATAGAGCAAAAATCACATAGTGTTTCACGAGAGTAAAGCAGTCGCAATAGAACAGGTACATCATTATTGTAAAACAAAGCTTGGACTCACAAATTGTACCCAAGAAATTTGGGGCTTTTTATCAAAATGAATTAAACAAGAAGGGAGCGACTCAAATAATGCTTAAACACAATAGAATCATGAAATAATACTAAGAGACCCGAAGGAAAACTGTTTTTGAAAAGAATTTTAGAACCCTAGTTTTGGAAAAATGAAGAATCGTTCGAGAAATAGGAAAATCTTTAAAGAAAACACAGGAAAACCTCATAATACGTATAGATATGTTACATATCTAAAAGAATCGGAAGTTTAGAAGTTAGGGTTTCAAAGAGAAAACCCAGAGAGAGAGAGAGAGTCAGTATAGAAACCACCGGATCTAGTTGGAAAGTAGGGAAATCTTACTGGAGATCGAGTCATGAGGGTCTGAGACACGCCAAAGGTGTGAGAGAGTGAACCCTGGTCTCTTAAAGACCTTAGAGACGGCAACACTGGCGTAAATGAGCCAAGGGAGGCCTGCGGATGGTGAGGACTCCATGGCCTCCGGAGAAGACGAACGGACCTGTCTCGATAATGGGAGGCCGATTGGAAGCCCGCTTGCTGGATTCAGCCAGATGTTCAAGGGTATAGACTCTACCAGTTCTTGTTATACCCTACGTTGCAACAAACCTCTTCAGTCTTGACTTTGACTTTCCTTCTCGCCTCGGCTGTATAGTCCCATGGTACAACATCTGTGTAGAAAGGTGGTGTGGTTGATATCTCCACCGTGATTGGCACAACTACCCTCACTTTGAATAGAACATGTGCCTGGGGTGGAAAGACTACAACCTCAAATGGTGCGGGTGCATTTTCCAGAGACACGAACTCAACTTCAATCGATACTGGTGTCTTTGCAGGTGACGCTACTTCAAACTCAAGAGGCATGGACATATTTACCTCAGCATCCTCAGATGGTTGAATCTAGACTATGATCGGGTTGAGAGTGACTGCACGTTTCTTTGGATCATCGCCTCCTGCGATCAACCCGATTGATCCCTTAGGGTCCCAATCATCCTCTATTTTAATCAAGTGGATGCCTCCACCCTTATGGTTCGGAAGAGGATTGTTACGGATGTTTGGAGCGGATTCCTATGCCACGATGACCTTGTTGTCAATCAGGAATTGTATCTTGTCCTTCAAATAGCGTCACTCATCGATGATGTGCCCTTTCATGCTGGAGTGGTATGCACAGGACTTGTTTGGGTTGACCCATTGAGAAGGATTCTCAGGGGTTGCAGCAGGGATGGGGGTAACATACCAGCAACTTTGAGCTTCTCATACAACTGGTCGATGGGTTCAGCAATGGCGGTATACTGTTTTGGAGGTCCGCGATCAAAATTAGGACGAGGTCTAGGGAAGTTTTGACGGGTAGGGGGTGATTGGTAATGAGATGGTTGGGAATTGTAAGTGTAGTAGACAGGAGCAGGTTGCGAGTATCTAGGTGAAGCAAGTTGATATGTCGGTGGTGGAGGTGATTGATAAGTTGGTGGTGGAGGTGATTGATAAGTGGGTGGTGGAGCTTGGTATGAGGGTGAGGGTGCTTGGTAATTTGGGGTTGGTTGATATGTGAGTGGAGGTGTAGGTAAGTTTGGTATTTGAGTGGGGATTTGGTTCTGTGTGCAACCATCACGGCTCCCGCGTCTCTTTTCTTAGACACACTACCAAACTGCAAAGCCTTGTTTGTAGCTTGCAAGGCTTCAAAATTTGTGACCATACCGCTCTTGATAACGTCTTCACTCCGTTCACCTAATTTGATAATGTCAGAGAACTTGTGGTTCTCAATCATCATCAACCGTTCATAGTACTGCGGGTCCTGGGCCCGGACAAAAAACTTGTTCATCTGCTCCTCTTCTAAGGCGGGTCTGACCTTGGCAGCTTCGGACCTCCACCGAGTAGCATACTCACGAAATGTCTCTGCGGGCTTCTTTTTCAAATTCTGGATATAGAACACGTCTGGTGCGTTCTCTGTCTTGAACCTGAATCTGTCCATAAAATCCGATGCCATGCTCACCCAATTCAACCATTTCTTGGGATCTTGGTTGATGTACCAAGACAATGCATCTCCTTTCAAGATCCTCATGAACAACTTCATGCGGATCCTTTCGTCCTTCCCTACTCCGACCAGCTTGTCACAATAAGTTCTCAAATGGACTCTTGGATCACCTGTACCATCAAACATTTCAAACTTAGGAGGTTTGTATCCCTCGGGCAGTTCGACATCGGGATGTATGCAAAGGTCTTCATAGTTCAACCCTTAGACTCCCTTGATTCCCTCGATGCCTTGAACCCGACTGGTCATCTTCCTAAGTTCTTCGGCCAAGTTCTTGATAAGCATGTCCTTTTCATCGGACTCGGGTGTGTATGTGATAGGGGGAATGGAGTGTGGCATGGTCTCCACGTAGATGGGATTGTTATGGTGGCCTGGAGAATGAGTGTGGAAATGGTTATTTGTAGAGTTCTGAGGTTCTGGGATAAGTAGTGGGGTGTTGTTTGGAGTATGGCAGGCATTGCAGTGTGCTGGAAGATTTGGTTCTTTGGTGGGGTGGTGTGATGATGAGCTGCAGGATGATTTTGCTGTTTTGAGATGTTTTGAGAAGGTGCATGATTCTGGATATTGACGTCTGGGACGTTGAGGGAGAATGACATGTTTGCTAGATTCCGAACTTGATCAAGCTCTTCTTGAAACTTCAATAATTTCCGTTCCAGCTGTGACACAGTTTCATTCTGAAGACGAATACCCTGGCCATCAGTGGCCTCTACCCGTTCAACCACATTCTCATTTCTGTTGTTGCCTGAATCTTCCATTTTCTTTTTGCCTTTGTTCTTGCCTTTGGGAGGACTAAGAGGAGGAGAGGTTGGAGGGCCCCTAGATCTCGTAAGATAGGATGATGATTCCAGAGTGCACGAACTAACTTTTGGGGAGGGGAATAAATAAATAAAGGAAAAAACAAAAACAAAAGTAACCAAGTCGTGAGGATTATGAAAAGTATTGCGGTATTTAAACACATAGTGCGAGAATGTAAAGTGCGTCCTAATTTGGGGACCTCTTTTGTGCCCGAGGTAGCCTAGTGACAAATTGATTTGGAGAACTTAAGATGCTAAATGCCTCATTTTATTGATAAGAAAATAGACTAACCTCAAAACGACACTAAATAAACAGGAAGTAAAGGTCACTAATGGCCATTGGCCTTATTATATTGATAAAGTAAAAGAAAGACATTCCCATCTACTTGGTCCCAGAAGGACCTTCCCCAGACTCGGCATTCTTGCTTCTTTCGTACAGCTCCCCTAAC
Source organism: Nicotiana paniculata (assembly GCA_005239505.1). NCBI lineage: Eukaryota > Viridiplantae > Streptophyta > Magnoliopsida > Solanales > Solanaceae > Nicotiana > Nicotiana paniculata. Next base: position 6,372 of record ML309970.1, read on the forward strand.
TCGCGAATCCCCAGGAACATGTATGCTTTGTCTAGATTTCCTCCGTCAGTCCCTCTAACCTTGTGACAGTCTTCAATCCTTTTGAGAAATTTTTTCTCCAGCTCCCCTATGCCTTGCTCCAAATACCTTATCCTTTTGTTGGTGCTGATAGCCTTATCCTTCCATTCCTCGATCAGTTTCCTTTTAGACTCGTGTATTTCGCGGTGCTCATCCTCACATTCACGGATCCTCTTGCGCAGTTGGTTGTTTTTGACTTGTGCCTCGGCCTTTTCATCTATAATTCTGTGGCCCTGAACGAACCCTGGCTCGCTCAGACCACCCCAATTTTCTGCCAACCAACCAGGATAGAAAGGGGTATAACCAGAATGGTATCTGTCTGACTCAATGGTGTCCTTCTCCATTATAATCTTGCAGTGCCACATGTGCTGGGCTTGGCACTTGTGAGGACTATTGTCATTCTAGAAGTCAGCTCGAAGATGGCTCATCTTGTCGACCCTGGGTATGACTTGCTTCCTACCCGCTTGCCTCATAACTCGAAGAGGGACGTAAGGGTATGTTACTCTTAGACCGGTTAGTATTAGGAATGATGCATCTCTGGAACAGGAGATGAACTCCTCTATTGGAAACCACTCGAACATCCACTGTACATGTTCTTCAGTCAGATTACCAAAGAGCTCGACCCATCCTTTGGCGTTCTCAGGCTGAGCAAACATGTCAGGGATGTAATTCATTAGCTTTGGGTGGTGGAAAGTGATGTGATCATCCCAGACTCTTCGATGAACTTCTTGTCGGTACTCGCCCTTTTGGAGATGTTCCATGAGCCAAAGCTGAAGTAGTAGATTGCAGCCTTCAAAATGTCTTGCCCCTCGTTGACACTTTTCCAAGGCTCGATATATGTCTGCAATGATCATGGGCACAATACTGAAGTCTTTCCCATCAGTTCCTTCTATTAGTGTCTTGGTTATGATGACCAATCTAGTGTGGATTATCTCATTTTTTATGGGAAACACGATCAGACCCAAGAAGCAAAACATGAAGACGAATACCCTACGATGGATGTGTCCCAAGGATGTGATGAAAAACTCGTCGTGGTAGGTACGGTATGATTTGCTGTGATAGTACCTCTCGTACAAGTAGTCAAAAGGGATGTATGACTTCTTTAAGCATACCAGTTTTGCATTCTTCTTCAGACCCATCATTTTGAGGAAACCTTTGCCTGTGCGGTTTTCAGGCATTAGTAACCCCGGGGTTTCCCATACTACGCCAGCCAACCCTCCTATTTCCTCCAGAAAAGGTTTCATTTCAATGTCCCCAAAGCGGAACACGGACCTTTCATAATCCCAGAACAGGGTAGCAACCTCTATTATCATGTTGTTGGGTTGGATTTCTAAGAGAGATGGTAGATTTCCTAAGTACTTCCTGACGAGAGTTTTGTCACTGGAATGTAAATCTTCCCACCAACTTAGCAATCTTGGAGGGATATTAGAGACCATGCCGAATCTGGGGACTTCGTGCCTCATTTTTTCTGCAAGGAAAACAAGGTTAGGCCCTTACCCCCACCAGACTCGACTATTTAACATCAATAATTAGCATAGAGCATTTAGTTCTCCAAATAAATGCACAGAACGTGATGATGACCGTTTGGGTTTAGGGAAACCCAGTGGACTTTTGGATAAGACAATCTTAAAAGATATCGTGCGGACCACACTTTAGCATGGCTAGGTTTGACCATGATGCATAAAACAACATAACGGAGTAAGGTTTCTATGGGGTTTAGACTGGTACCCTCGAGCGAACAACTCAAGGGGGAAAGGCACGAAACCGTCGACTACACCACTGATCGACTAGTTTTACCACAAATAAGCCTTTCCAAATTTAGGGGGTAATAATATAGGAAGAGCGCAACCACTCATCAAGCGTTGCTATAATATTTTGTTTGGCACGAGTGGAGTATGACTGTTGAGCATGATTATGCAATAAATAAGCATTAAAGAAACGTTGTCATCTATTTGCACGTTATGAAAGCAGTAAATACAACAGTTTATAATTTAAAAGCGGTTATAAATGAAGGAAACAGAAAGAGCATGTCAGTTACTTTTGAAGAACAAATAAATGCTTAAAGAAATAGACAAGTAATTGCACACAAAAAAGGGGAAAGGGAAAGGTCGCAAGTATTAAAAAACTTAAGACAAGTTCACAAAGCTGTTTGAAATGGTAAAAGCCTAGATAAATCCCCAGCATAGTCGCCATGTTGTCGCGCCCCCTTATTTCCTCACGGAGATGGGGTTTATGACATTCGGTTGGGACAACTCTTTCCTTTTGGAAAAGGGGTTTGTGTTTTTGAGAGTTGCCACCTAACAATTTTTAAAGGTGCGTTAGGACACCAAATGGGGTTCATTTACAACTATGTTGCTAAACGGAGATAGGGTAAGGGCTTGAAATTATCCTAAGGGGAAGGTGTTAGGCACCCCTCAGGATCCACAAGTGTGGATCCCGACCAAACAGCTTTTTTGTGAATTTGTACATCTTAGCAAGCAAACGAATAAGGCTCAAATAAGAGGAGATTTAAGTCTTAAGCATGCAGATGTTTAAAAATAAATAGTAAAGAAGGTTAGATTTTGAAAAGATTACAATCTAAGCATATAAAGGGTATACTAGGTTTATAATAATATGGATCACATCAGTACAATACCCCTTAATCACTCCTCAAAGAGGGGCTACACATGGTATTAGTGCACCAGTCATCATATCCATATTCTACCATTTCCCACCCATGTGAAGGTAATTAAAGCGCGTGTTGGTCATGAACTCTATTGTGTGCTGTTACCCGCCCATTCCTATCGGTCCTGGAGGAGGTTAGGACTACTATCCTAAAAGGGAGGTACTGTGCAGACCCTCAGGTTTAAAAGGTAAAGTTCTAGGGCGACAAACAGAAGTATATAGGACTGCAGTTTGATGGGAACATAGGAAAAGCAAGTAAAAGCTCAAGTATACCTCCACAGTAATACAGTTAGACAGCACGACTCAAACACAATTAAGGACAATATTTAAATTCAGAATCCTAAGACATGGTACCTAAGTGAGTTCAGAATATAGACAAATATGCATACCGGTTTTATTACTCAGAAAGGGATCCTAATCAATTTACCTACTGATTTGAATCCTTTTAAGCATTGAGCAACATATATAGGAAGGCAGATTCTTAGTCTTAGACAAATTAATCACCTAAGGCTTTTCTAGGTGTGAGATAGTATGTACCAATTACCAGCATTACTTAGAGGAGAGTTGTTCAACATTGTATTACCTAGAACATATTGTCCTACGTGTTAAGAATACAAACTTGTTATCAGTTGATTACGAGAATTGAATGCAGTTATTTTTATCAGTAATTAGGCTAGGTGTGCCTAAACGAATGAGAGTCAATCATAAGGACATGATATCTAATGCACGAAGATGCAGAATGGTACCAAAACCAAAAGCCTAAACAAGGTCTCTAAATGCACAAAACATTTCAGTGTTTTGACATGCTTTCGGGATATGCAAAAGTGACAGGTTTATTAATTGTTTATCTAGAACATGATTTCTATGTGTAACATGTTAAGCATGATGGCACATTTTTGTTAACACTCTTGTTTTAAGGCAAGATTCAGATTACGTTTCCAGAATGCATAGATAGAATCACATGATAGCATTTTTTCCATTGTTATTACAGAACATGATTTTCCTAAGTGATATAACAGTATTGCAGTAAGGTGCTGAAACAATGTTTATAAAAATCCTAAAGAGCATGATTTTTTATGCATGATATGCTTTGCATATGTTAACCCGAAACATGATTTTTTTCTATTGCGCACATAGGAAATGTAAACCTAAGAGCATGGTTTCTACCCTTTTAGATCTATTGCATGCATAGTTACCCCTTCCCTTTTTACTATCAATTCCCCAAGAGTTGTTTACAAATTATTATAGGCCAACGAATGAATTACAGAAATAGAAAATCAAAAAGTTACTCTATAGGGAGCCTTCAATTAGGCCCAGATTTCCCAAAAAAAGCCTTCAATGGCCTCATATGTCTCAGTTCCATAGAAAAATCAGAGTGTAGGTGCATCAAAGGTCCCTAAGGATCTCAAGGATCCCGGGCAGTGCTTATACCTAGACTTAGTAACCAAGAATTGAACAGGTGCAGTGTGGAAGTGCCAGCCTCAGTGTGTCAGAGTTCAGAGGGAGATCGAGGGTCCCAAAGCAGTGCTCACACTGAGGGGGCAGAATTTAAAGGTCTAGGAGTAGAGTGAGAGTGCTTGACATAGTTTTGAAAAGCTTTGAGTAAATAATTTACACAAGAAAGGCTGGTTTTAAAAAAAGGTGTTTTGCAAAAGGATATTTATTCAGTAAACAGTTTGAGAAAAGAGTAACGCAGTCAGAATAAACACATCAACATCTTAGGATCAGAGCAGCGTACTAAGATAAGTTTAGCAACCACAAACAGGGTAGTGAGGGATTAGGGACATACAAGGCACAAAGTAGTGAACATGTAACAGGCAGAAGTAGACATGGATGCAGAATCAAAAGTTCCTAAGGGGGTTCATGGAATTGGGATACATCATAGTATGGGTTTAGACTAGACATAATAGTATCAAACAACTTAAAGTAATACCAATACCAATAGAGACATGCCCTAACCAAAGCTAGTGTACAAACATAAGGATAATGAGAGTCACATAGAAACAGGTTTCAAATACATAAAGACATGCTGATTATGAAAGTAAAGCATAACTTAATATGCTAGATGAAGCCCCAGATTTTAATTACATGTCCAACCACAAAATAGTATGCAGAAGCATATAAGAAACATAATGAATTGATGCAGCAAAATAAATATGTTGGTTTGGGAACTGGGATTAAAATCAGAACATACCAGTGAAGTGAAGAAGACAGTAAACACAAAGTAGTATAGGAGCACAATAGTTAGACTTGGCTTGCAGTCGGCTAAATTAGGACAATGACAAGTAGCACAGAGAAGAGAGCAGAAAGTTTTAGTTGTGAGAGAGAGTTATTGAACCAGTGAGTTCGTCTGTTATGATAATGAAAGACCAAAGTATTTATAGATTGAAAACATGTAGTTAAATAAGGTAAAACTAACATTTCAGCAGTAATTATGGGGGCTCATAATCAATCAACATATAATCAAGGCAAGTACTCCCTTCAATTAAGGAATCAATGTCCAAACGGTAATAAATAGTAACAAAAATAAGGAAAGAGATCATTGAAAAGCTGACTTTAACATATAAGTAGTAGTAAAAGTATAGAGCATGTGATTAGAGCTATATTCAGAATATCCTCATTAAGAAAATTCAAAAAATTGACAGCATGTTTATTCACGGAAATAAGGCAAGAGATGATTCAAATCCTAAAAAATCAGTCAGGAAACCCTCAAATTATAGTAAACCAGTATTACTCAAAGGAAAATATCACATATTTAAGGAGAGGCTCAAAATCAGTAAAGGATATGGTGTAAAAATCAACAAAGCACTAATCACACTTATTCAAAGATTCAAAATGATAAAACAATATTGATTTTAACGGAATAACACATGTTAAGCAAAAATTAGGAACCCTAATCACGAAATTAGGGATTCGCATCAGAACATGGCAAATAATTAAAGAAATCAGTAGGCAATCATGGCTTAGGCAGAAGTGACAAAGAATCAGAAATCTAACTGCAAGTATAGAGCAAAAATCACATAGTATTTCGCAAGAGTAAAGCAATCGCAATAGAACAGGTAAAACATTATTGTAAACAAAGTTTTGACTCACAGATTGTACGCAAGAAATTTGGGGCTTTTTATCAAAATGAATTACACAAGAAGGGAGCATCTCAAATAATGCTTAAACACAATAGAATCATGAAATAATACTAAGAGACTCAAAGGAAAATTGTTTTTGAAAAGAATTTTAAAACCCTAGTTTGTGAAAAACGAAGAATCGTTCGAGAAATAGGAGAATCTTTTAAAAAAACACAGAAAAACCTCATAATACGTATAGATCTGTTACAGATGTAAAAGAATTGAAAGTTTAGAAGTTAGGGTTTCAAAGAGAGAACCCATAGAGAGAGAGAGTCGGTATAGAAACAATCGGGTCTACCCGGAAAGTAGGGAAATCTTACTAGAGATCGAGCCATGAGGGCCTGAGACAGGCCAAAGGTGTGAGAGAGTGAACCCTGGTCTCTTGAAGACCTTAGAGACGGAAACACCGGCGTAGAGGAGCCATGGGAGGCCTGAGGATGGTGAGGACTCCATGGTCTCCGGCGAATAGGCGGCCAGAGAAGACGAACGGACCTCATCGGAGGTGGAGAGACTGGAAGTCTCTAGAGGGGGCTAGATAGATAGAGAGAGAGAGAGTAGAGAGATGAACGTCTGAGTGAAATGAGAGACGGGCGGGGAGGGGGGAGGGGTAGTCTTAGGTATAATTATGGTAAGAATTAATCCGGTCCGTTGATCAAAAGTGATCAACGGTCCAGATTAAAAGGGGGATTGAGTCGGGTGGCTTTAAGGTTTGGGCCTAGTATTTGGGCTAATTAAATGGGTAGGGGTCGGATTTAATCAGGTGGGTTTGTGTATAACTTGGGCTATGATTGAAAATTAGAAATGGCCATTAGTTAAATACCCATTAAAATAGCTAAATAATTAATAAAAATAGCTAGTAATTATAAAAAAAATGAAATTAATGCTAAATAACTGGAATAAGGTAATTAACTAATATTAAAAATATAAAATGACTAATTATTGATTTAAATGGTATAAAACGTATAATTAGGCTATAATTATAAAATTGTTGTAATTCTAGCTAAATAATGCCAAATTGGCTAATTTATGAAATAATTAAATCTTAATATGATAGAAATAGTATATTAAGCTGGGAAATATTTCGAAAATTATTTATAATATAATTTATGCATAATTATAGAGTGTAAAATACTGGATAATTTGTAAAATAAATTAATCAAAATATGGAAGATTATGGAAAAAATGCTAGTTATTATAAAAAGTGATTTTACCGGTATATGCAAATTAAAAAAAAATATTTTGAGGAAAAATTGGGTATCAACACGTAGTTGTAAAGAAATATTGAAGGAATGAATGGCTACTCATGTCCGTAAAAAATGTTGATACCAAAAAATGAAGGTTTGTAATAACAAGAAGGGAAAGCTTCAAATAAATGAGATCAAGACTTTTTCTTCACATTACTGCAACTATCCATAGGGGAGAGGCTTCATATAATAATGAAGGTTTCACATGCAAGAAGAACTTTGCTCGTTCATTCTCGCATGCATACGAGAGAGTGAACGAGTTAGATGAGGAAAATCTTGAGAAAAAAACACCGGATTATGACAAAAAGGCATGGAAGTGTACGAGAGACCTAGAAAGAAAATAAAAAGAGAAGAACTTCGCTTGTTCCCTCTTGTGTGCGCACGGGAGAGTGAACGAGTTATCCTTAAAAGGCTATTTTGAAGTGGGCTTGTATTATTTCGCCCCGTGCTAACCCTATCCCATATAAATAGTCTTTAAACTTACTTTTGAGAATTGGGNGGGGGGGTTCTTAAAGAGGATTATCGACTAAAGGAGGCAAGAACACACTAGGAGCAATGCGTAGTATTCTTCTACGAGTTTTTCATTTCCTTCTTCCTATTTTCATTATTAGTTATGAATTCTAGTATTGTAGTTTTGCATTAATTCGTTATCTAGTGTTTTGATGGAACCTTCTGTAGATGAATTCTTATTACGTTTTTATATAATTGAGCCATTGGATTTCTCTGTTTGTTTAACTACGTGTTTATTGTTGTTGATTGAATGACCATCAATTAACTGTGCCTATTTAGTATGTATATTGCTCGAGATAGAGTACACATTCAGGTAGTTGTTGAACAACATCACTTCTAAGGTATGTGAAGATCAATACAGAGGGTTTAAAGGTGGTATTAGAGATAACGAAACCTTAGTGCGATTGTAGTGAGTGGTGAATTAGTGCCAGCTAGCGTAGTTCGAGATAATATGTCTAGTAAATTGTGGTAGTTGCTCGAGAGAGGGGACACTCAAAGTACTCACGATCGGTAGAGAATATTTAAGCGAAATTATAGAAGACGTAACGTGAAGGATTCCGACAATTGGAAAAATCATAATTCTAGACCTCCTTAATCTTGTCTCCACCCCTTAGTATCTTTAGTTGTTAGCTCACTCCTTTAATTTGTTAGTTAATTAGTTTAACATAAGAATCTTTATATTTATAACTTTGGAATTGTTCGAGCTTGTCTTCTTAGTGATAATCAACAGTTGTAGTTAAACCTTAGTTCTATGTGGGATTCGACTCCGGACTTTTAGACCGAATTATATTTACAGCGATTGCTTATCCTTTTTAGTACTAGAGCTGAGCGTCATCACCATGCTTTATTAATTTTAATTAATGTATGAAAAAGGTACTAATTGCTTTTGACGAAGTCGACCTAAATCATGGACCACTTGGAGTAACTAGTAACTACTACATCTACGAGTATGTCATCACTGAAATTTAGAAGAATTTGGTGAATCACATGATGGCAGAAAAAAGTAAGAAAGCGTAACCTAGAAGCCTAACTTTCATGAACCCTCATGTGCAAAGAAATGACGAATTATATTATGTCTCAATATGCTCTCTCACGTGTAAATTTGATTAAATATTGATCAAACACAAAAAAATATTTTTCTGATATATATATATATATATATATATATATATATATATATATATATATATATATATATATGTCATGTTACTGTTTAAGCGTCTTATTTAAAATCTTAAGTTGTTAAGAAGAACACGCTTTAATTGCTTAGTTATATAATGTCTTAAAAATAATGTTATTAAAATGATCAAATCTCTTTTAGTCTTAAACTCTATGCAACTATCATTTATGATAATGAAACCCCTCAATTTGCCTGTTTCTTTTTGCCCCTACTGACTTTATTGAATGAAGTGGAGATTTGGAGTAATGATAAAATTGTCTTTGTATGACTTATATGTTACGAGTTTGAGTCGTAGAAGTAGTCAATAATACTTGCATCAGGGTAAGCTTTCTACATTATATCTGTTAAGGTGCGGATCCTATATAAACGAGATATGCTTTGTGCACCATGTTACTTTTTTATTGGCTCAATTGAATATATGGATTGTCGTTGTCACAGATTCATGTAGATCTAGATCAACTTGGAAAATTCTAATTCTAATAACCTATATATGATCAATCCCACCAAGTTGAGAATGGTGAAATCATGATGGCATATAGGATGAATAATTCAAACCAAGTGGGCGTTTGGACATAAGAATGGTAAAATTCCTGGAAACAAAGTGAATATTTTTTTTCTAAGCGAAAATGTATTTGAAAACTAGAATTGTGTTTGAACATGAATATAAATTTGAGTTGTTTTTAAGAAGTTTTGTGAGTGATTTGAGTGAAAATTTTGAAAAATAATTTTTTGAAGTTATTTAATGAGCATTTGGACATAAGAATTGTAAAATTCCAAAAAAAAAAGTGGAAAAAATTTTCAAGTGAAAATGGTATTTGAAAGAGTTGTGTTTGGACATGAATATAATTTTGGTTTGTTTTTGAAGTTTTGTGAGTAATCTGAGTGAAAATTTTAAAAAATAATTTTTTGGAGTTTTTCAAATTTTCGAAAAATTCCAAAATTCATCTTCAAGTGAAAATTGGAAATTTTATGGCCAAACATTGATTTCAAAAAAAATATAAAAAATTCGAAAAAAGTGAATTTTTGTATGTCCAAATGGGCTCTTAAATTTTCGAAAGATTTCAAAATTCATCTTCAAATGAAAATTAAAAATATTATGGCCAAACACTGATTTCAAAAAAAGTAAAAAAATTTAGGAAAAAATGAAAAAATTCTTATGTCCAAACGCCCCAAGTCATGCATATATACTCTACATGATTCCTTCAATTATTCACTGATTGGATTTGACGTTGATTGCGTAATTTGATTTGAGGCTAACAACCTACGCATTACTATCCACCATGTATCATCTTCTAGTAACCCTCTTGTATGCATGTGGCTTTGATATAGATTATGTCAGTAAGGTATTTTGAGCAGAGCAAATATTAATCATTTATATTTTTTTAATTTTTCACTTGGTGTTTAATTTTGTATTAGAGCTCGACTAATTTGATTTCACGCCGTATAAGACGCATGAAAGGGAAACATGAGATATCTGATTGTGGTGGGATCCTATACAAGCACGACCCTTGGTAGTATAATCTTTATATGGTTTTTTTTGTATTTTTTGTAGAAGTAACTATGGCTAGGGATTTTTTATTTTAAGAAAAGTTAAACTTAACCTTTCCTTTTCACATTTGTGATCAAAACTCAACTAAAATTCAAGCTCTTGCCAGTCGACACTACTATTATTTGTATCTTGACCATAAATCTTGTCCAAAATCTCCATATAGTCTATTTTATAGTATTATATATCATTTTCCTTTCTGCAAAACAAAAAAAATCTTATTATGGTCGTTTCTGGGATTTTCAGTTGCAAAGGCAAAAGAAGTGAAGACTAGACTAAAGACACTTTGACTAGCTAGTTAGGGGCTATAAGGAAAAAGGTAAAAGAAAATAACAATAGCAAAACAAAACAAAAGCTAACACACCAAGAGAAAAAAGATTAGTGATATCCATATTGAACTCACGATGTGTTGATTTAATTTAGTATAGAGACAAAATAATATACTTGCAAAGATATCATTCTTTGAAATAAGGGTATTAACATATATTGCTTGGACTGATCTGCGTCAAACTTTATTAATTTTAAAACTAATTAAAGAGTATATAAAAGGTGTGGAAAACCAAACGTTTTGAGGGAAGAAACGCTCTTTAAGAAAGATTCTCAATTTTTCTCTGAGGAAATTCGACATGAAGACGTGATTAAATGTGAGAGTTGTGGCTCATCATGGGAAACTTGGCCGAGGTCTACCAAGGGTTAATAATAAGGAGTCGCCGAACAAACCATTAAGGCCGAGATCGAGTAGCAGAAAAGAGAATAACGACTAATATAGCTTTGAAACTTTCAAAAGGAATATTCTATTGAATATTCCCTTTGGTGTACTTTTTTTAAGAGTTTTTGGGAATATCCCCTATAAATAGTAGAAGAAAGAGGGTAACAAGGGGGATATGAATTCTGATAAGAACTCTAGTGAAAAGTTGACTCTTGAGAGATAATACAAAATATTACCTTTCCACAGTGATTCGATTTGTTGTTTGTTCTACCTTTTCTCGCATCATATCCGATAAAGCCTCGTATATTCCCATATCCATTTGTCTTACATTATTGTCATGTGAAAGAATCATCAATCTCATTCAATATTTGGGTGAATCATTCTCTCTATTTACATTTATTGCCATTTAATATACTTATTGCTCATTATTGTCCAACTGTCCATTTATGACAGAGATCATTTAATAACGTTTGTATTAAATTGGTCCTAACGTTATCTGGTATTACTTATACAAGCACATGTTAGATCTAGAACTTATTATATTTAACTAGAATTTACCCATCATCTTTTTATTGTAATTAGTTTAACAAAAGGTTTCACACTTTTTTGTCAAACAATTTGGCGCCGTCTGTGTGGGTTTTCTAGTCAAAGTCATAGTTTTTCTAGATCTAAAAATAACAGCAACAACAAAATAAAGAAATTCCTTTTTCCTACTTGCACAGTCTAACGTGGCAGGATAGATAAGAAAGCTTGAAGGCAGTGTCAGGCCTTACTGCCAATCTCCTAAATACCATCAATAAGGTTAATGGAGAAGACGAGGAGAACATGACACCAAGCGCTTCCCCTAGGTGAAGTGGTTCACCCCTTCCTCATGGTAGCGTTACCGCCTCCCATGGGAAAGGAGCCTCTACGTCCACAAAGGAAGAAGCACCACCTGCAGTGGAAAAACTACTAGAAGCATGGCTAACGAGTACGTTGACTAGCATACTCGACAAACCTTCCCAAAGAGCAAGCAGAGAGGACACACGAGTTGACATCACAACGACTACTAATGAGCAACGCGTCCCTCCCACTTCAACATGTATCACTCACACTGTTAATGATGCAGGTAACGACACCCTCACTGCTATTATAAGAAAAATGGAGGATATGGAAAACAAGAACAAGGCGCTCCGCGACCAAATGAGGGAGCACCAAGAAAGAGTAGACAAGATACCAGGCACCCCAAAGCTCTTGCCAAAACGGGACACCGGCCGGTTCGTGGAACAACCGTACAATGATGAGGCCGCACCACATGCTATACCTAAAATGTTTAAGATGTCGACATGCTTGATAATATATGATGACACGACCGACCCTAAGGATCACATCACCTACTATGTCACTGCAGTAAAGGGCAACGACCTCGCCAAAGAACAAGTATCATCCATAATGCTGAAAAAATTCGGTGAAACCCTAACTGGGGGAGCGTTGACGTAGTACTCGCAACTGCCAGTGCGTTCCATACAAACATTTGAGCAAATAGATTACAAGTTCATCACCGCACATGCCGGGGCCAAGAAATAAGAGGCGAGAGTGGACGACATATTCACCATTAAATAATCACCCGACAAAGGACTCAGGGACTTCCTCGTCCGATTCAACCGCGTTAGAGTGACTCTCCCAAATCTATCGGAAGGAATGATGGTAGCAGCGTTCCAAAATAGGCTGAACAGGAGCGATTCGAGGGAAGTATCATCTTCGACGAGTCGGATACCCACGGTTTGACCTTTCCTCACTATGATGCTCTTGTTATTACTTTGTGCATTTCAGATACTGATGTAAAATGCATTATGGTAGACAGCGGAAGCGGAGTGTACATTATCCACCCTCGAGTTCTCACACAAATGAGGCTCAACGACAGGATAGTGTTACGATGCATCACATTAACAGGCTTTAACAATGCAGTTGAGCGGACTTCTTAAGAAATCACACTACCCGTTCTGGCCGCTGGTGTCACCCTTGAAACTACGTTCCATATCATGGATCAAGACACAGCGTACAAAGACATCATAGGGAGGCCTTGAATACACGCTATGAGGGTCGTCCCATTCAGCTTATATCAGGTCATCAAGTTTTCCACCCCGTGGGGAATATTCAGCATCTGAGGCGAGTAGCGCACAATCCAAGAATGTTATCGCATCGCCCAAGACTGCATGTACACCTAACAGTTGAAAGGCAAAGGCGCAGAAGCATAGCAATTAACAAAGTCGAGGTCGGATGATAACGTAGGGAAATATGTCATCAAGGACCCCGAACTCGTGGAGGTTACATGATCGACTGTGGAAGACCTCGACCATGTTCAGCTCGATAAGAGCGACCACAGCAAAAAGGCCTATATCGGCCACAAACTCCAAGAACCAGGTAAATTCCATCAATTTTTAACTAACAATGCGAACTTGTTTGGTTTCTCTCATGAAGATGTCGGGCATCCCAAAGAAAATAGCAACACACAAATTGAACGTCGACCCACTCTACCCCCCGGTACGACAGGTTAGAAGAAAATTCAACGCTGAAATAAATGATGTCGTCCGTGAAGAGATGGAAAAACTACTGGAAAATGGCTCTATCAGGGATTCAAAATGCCCTCAATGGGGAACCAATGTGGTCATGGTAAAAAATAAAAATGGGAAATGGCTAATGTGCGTAGACTTCACAGATATGAGCAAGGCATGCCCGAAAGACTCGTTCCCACTGCCTCACATTGATCAACTCATCGACGCAACAGCAGGGCACAAACTATTAAGTTTCCTGGATGCCTATTCAAGTTACAACCAAATCCTCATGGAGGAGGAGGACCGGGAAAAAACTACTTTCATCACCCACCAAGGGACGTGCTGCTATAGAGTTATGTCGTTCGGGTTGAAAAATGCATGGGTGACATATCTGAGTCTAGTAAACAAAATGTTCAAAGAACCTCTCGGAAAAACCATGAAAGTATATATAGACGACATGTTGGTCAAGTCGTAAATAAAGGAAGACCACATTGACCATTTGAAGGAATCCTTCGACATACTCAGGCGATATGGCATGAAATTGAACCTTGAGAAATGCGCCTTCGGCGTAACCTCAGGAAAATTCCTCAGCTTCTTAGTATTGCAAAGAGGCATCGAGGTTAATCCTGATCAAATCAAGGCTATAGAGGGAATACAAGAAAAGTTGACCAGCAAGAAGCAGGTGCAGAATTTGACCAGTCGTATAGCTGCCCTATCGAGGTTCATCTCACAATCCTGTGATAGATGTCACAAATTCTTCGGCGTACTCAAAAAGGATAACATACTCCAATGGAATTCCGAGTGTGTCGACGCCTTGAGAGAACTAAAGACGTACTTATTTTCGCCCCTAGTGCTTGCTAAGGCAGAAATCGGAGAGCGCCTCCTAATCTACCTGGCCGTGTCCGACGTTACAGTAAATGCAGTCTTGGTCCAAGAAAATAAAGGTACGCAATCCCCAATCTACTACATTAGCAAGACCTAGGTCGACGCTGAAACGAGGTACCCTCACCTCGAAAAGCTAGCCTTGGATTTGGTTGTTGCTTCACGAAAGCTTAGACCTTATTTCCAATGCCACCCTGTCAGGACCCCATTTCCCACACGGGTTGTGATGGCGCCCAATGACGGGGTTAGGCAAGCAAACATAAATTACACTAAGTGTTACCCTTCCCAAGTGATTAATTATTCCATCTTTTACCAGTTTTAAACATTTATTAACATGAAAATAGCATGTGACATAAAAATTAAAGCCATCTGATACGTGAACCAAAAGGTAAGCACATGTATGAAAATGCAGCCCAAAATCCCAAAAACATGTACGCACGTGTGTGCCAGGAACTAGTGTCACGAGTGTCGCGGACAACTATCAGAATACACCAGAATACATAAATATATACAATCCCTTAGTATGAATGAAATAGACGGGAAAATACAAAAGGAAACTCCAAGGTGCTTCTAGGAGATCGCCGGCAAGAGCAGCTCACCGAGAAGTATAACCAACCCCGGTCAATATCTAGCACCGGACTGATGATTAGATGTATCAACCTCCAGACCTGTACAGTCAAGTACAGAGAAAAAGAGAAAGTGCAGCATGAGTACATACATAAGTACGTACCCAGTGAGTATCCCACCTAATCTCGAAGAAGTAGTGACGAGAAGTCGACTCGATACTCACTAAGGTCCAACAATAATAATGTACGACAGGATATAAGGAAAACAGTAGGCATGTAACAGAGTACAATAAATAAGAAGAACTCACAGAGTTTCCAAATAAAACACAGAAACAATAGCAACTCCATTTTTATTCTTCCTCAAAACCATCATCAAATCAAAAGTCGAAAACCGTACCGAGCAGACATACGCGCGTGTGTGTAAAACAATTGGCTGGAGTCATACGAGGGAATAGCTATGCACTACCGGGGGTCGACCGACCCGTACCAAGAGTGCATGCTTACAAATCATAAGGGAGAATAGCTATGCACTTTCGGGGATCGACCGGCCCGTACCAAGAGTTCATGATCACCGTGAAACCATATCAAGAATAGCTATGCACTGCCGGGGATCGACCGGCCCGTACCAAGAGTGCATGCTTACCAAATCATAAGGGAGAATAGCTATGCAGTGTTGGGGATCGACCGGCCCGTACCAAGAGTGCATGCTCAATTAATTCCCTGTGCACTGCCAGGGATCGACCGACCCGAACCAAAGTGCACTAATAATCCGCCGTGGCGTACGACCCGCTCCCATAAGAGTGAAGGAAACTTACACACCGCTCGCGGAATGTAAATTGCAAAGCGACAATACGCGTATATCAAGTATCAAGCCTTCTTCACATATTGAACTTTTCCCAATTATTTAATCAAATGGGGTACTAAAGGAAACGGTGATGTATCCAAGCAAGAACGTATAACATATAAATAATTACAAAGCAGAATATAAGGCATGTTGTGGTCCTAGACTACCCGGACATAATAGGCGTAGTCGCTACGTGCGGACTCTCGCCACGTGGTACGCACGTAGCCCCTAAAACAATACATACAACACATAGAATACCTATGGGGATAATTCCCTCTTACAAGGTTAGAAAGGAGACTCACCTCGATAACAACACTCCTTGGACCAAGGACCGGATCAAAAGATGCGCCCAAACTTCGAAACTACTCCTGACGGCTCACAACTAGCCAAACATAGTATAATTAAGTCAATTTCAGTCCCAAGAAGGAGAACTAATCAAGAAATTCAAAAATTTAAGCATTCTTGAAGGTTTTCGGAATTTCGACCCCGGGCCCACGCGTTCGGATTTCGAAAATTCTTGAAGGAATCAATTACCCGAAGTCTAAGGATCATAATTACATAATTTATTTAGGAATTCATGGCTAAAAATGAAGTTTCACTATTTTCCCAAAACCTCACATTTTTCTAGCAATTCCCATGCATTTTGGGATAATTGAAAGAGAATTATTTTTGAATTTGATGTTAAAAGTCATGAAAACGGACTAGAAAATTACTTACCTGGATGAATTGAACTGGGCAACCCTTTCCCTAGATTGGAGGAGCTCTAATGGAGGTTGGGAGTTTGAGAAATGAAGAAGAAACCCGAAATTGGGTATTTAAATAAGGCTGCCTCCAGGGATGTCGCGACTGCGACTTTGGGACTACAAGTGCGGTCCCGCACCTGCGAAGAATACTCTGCACCAGCGGAGTCGCGCCTGCGAAGAAAACTTCGCACCTGCAGAGTCGCGCCTGCGATGAAGACTCCGCACCTGCGGCCACACCAGTGGTTGTGCACCAGTAGTGGCTTTTGCTGGTTTTTGGCCTCGTTCAGGGTCCGGGAGGCTCCTAGGCCCACCCGAGCCCCTGAAAAAATATACCAACGAGTCCCAAATCATAACACGGACTCGCTCGAGCCTTGAGAAAACTCAAAACAACGCTAAAACTCGAATTCACACCCCTAAACCTCAAGGACCAAACTTAGGAATTTTAAGTTTTCTACCTTCACTAACAACATGCCGAACTGACCTATACATCTCGGAATGACACCAAATTTCACAGATTACTCACACCACATCCTACAAACTTCTTCGTGCGATCAAATCTCCAAAACAACATCATATACACCAAATTAAGCCTCAAAATCCATGATACCTATCAAATTTCATAAAATATCAAGTATTCCATTCTTATGTCTGGAACACTTCAAACGAAACCCGATTTCATCCAAACATTACAGAAAAGACCTAAACCATATATAAGACCTGTACTGGGAACCGGTACCAAAATACGGGCCCGATACCATCACTTTCTAATCAGATCTCATTTTCAATTTCTTTAAATATTTTCAGAAAATAATTTTACTCAAAAATTAATTTCTCGGGCTTGGGACCTCGGAATTCAATTCCGGGCATACGCCCAAGTCCCATATTTTCCTACAGACCCCTCCGGGACCGTCAAATCATGGGTCCGGGTCCGTTTACCCAAAATATTGACCGAAGCCAAATTTATTTATTCTAATATCAAATCACGGCATTTTTCACAGAATTCCCTATTTAAGCAGTCCGGCTACACACCTGAACTGCGCATGCAAATCGAGGCAAATAAAAAGGAGGTTTTCAAGGCCTCGGGAGTACGGGATGGGTGATAACATAGGTGATGACCCCTTTGGGTCGTCACATTCTCCCCCTCTAAAACAATCGTTCGTCCTCGAACGGGCAGAAGAAAGAAGTACTTGAGTCGGGAAATAAATGAGGGTAACGGCTCCGCATATCGGACTCGGACTCCCAGGTCGATGCCTCAGGAGGCTGACCTCTCCACTGAACACAAACAGAGAGGAAACTCTTGGATCTCAACTGACGGACATGCCGGTCCAGGATGGCTACCGGCTGCTCCTCATAAGATAAGTCCCTGTCCAATTGGACAGTGCTGAAGTCTAACACGTGGGCTAGATCGTCGTGATACCTCCGAAGCATGGACACACGAAAGACTGGATGTACGACTGATAAGCTAGGTGGCAATGCAAGTCTATAAGCCACCTCTCCCACGTGATCAAGAATCTCAAATTGACCAATGAATCTAGGGCTAAGCTTGCCCTTCTTCCCAATTGTCATCACGCCCTTCGTAGGCGACACTCGGAGCAATACTCGCCCACCAACCATGAAAGCCACATCTCGAACCTTGTGATCTGCATAACTTCTTTTCCTGGACTGAGCTGTACGAAGCCTATCCTGAATGATCCTGACCTTGTCCAAGGCCTCCTGAACCAAATCCGTACCCAACAATCGAGCCTCTCCCTGATCAAACCATCCAACCGGAGATCGACACCGAGCTACATACTGCACAATATCCTTCTTCATCCGCCTCCACCAATGATGCTGCCTCAAATCACGATACATCTTCGGCGCCCTTGGATAACTAGAATACCGAGAATTGTGTGCCTCTGCTAGAATCCTCTCCCTCAGGCCATCAATGTCAGAGACACGCAACTGGCCTTGGAATTACCTGAAATCAATATTTAACATCTCGAGCATCTGCCCGTGCTACCACGACCCAGTCGAGCATGTTAGCTTGATAAAATCTGGAGACTTCTTCTTTATCCATATAATAAGCTCAGAATTCATTCAACCCCTGAATTTTCTCTGCCAGGCCCAGTTCTAACATATAGACACCGTGTTAACTACCACATGATGTACCAAATCATGACCACGTACCTTTGCTGAATCAGCACCATGCACCGCACCACTCCTCATCCGACCACAAGGACGCTCCCTGAGCCTTAGTAGCCAAAATTCAACGAATCTGATGCTCCCAATGCACCTCATAACAAATATGCATACCCCATGCTATGATGCTGGCGATACCATCGCAACGGAGAAAATGTGCAGAACTTCATACTCAACTGCAGAGCCAATAAGCCCTTGGAGGAAGACCTCATCTCGACTAAAATCATCACTCCATTATGAACCCGAATAATGGTATTTGTCCTTTAATATGTACTTCACATAATCTTAGTACAGATCTCTACTCCGATAATCTCGCCTCACCCAGAATGAACTGCTCAGGCAGCAAGTTATCCCGACCATGGCTAATAGCCTCCTATGGTACCACATCGCGCCAACAGGCCATAACTCGAACATGATAATAAGAAATGACTCAGAACGGAACTATTTAGCTCACTCAACTAATGTGAATTCTTACCAGAAAATAGGAAATAAAACACAAGAAACTAAATACATATTAATCCTTCTCATCATCACACTGCTGCGGTGCGCAACCTAATTCAAATAACATACCCGTGGCGGCGTGCCACCCGATCCCAAATAACATAGAACTCACGTAAGGGAATATATACAGAGCTGATTGCTCACTTTACAAATTACCGAATATCGGTCACATGCACGCTGAATGCTTAATACCCTCCTGGGGAGACTGATAAAGCCGTAGGCTATAAAACTCAAGCACAGCGGAGGTGCGATATATATCTATACCCTTAGGATATCGAGAGCTATCCTGCTCACATAACATCCCCACTACGCGGGACCTAAATACATAAGGAATCCTCAAGCCGTTTTCACAACTCACACGGCACAATCACCATAACACATAAATTCGACGAATACGGAACAACACCCATTGTTCTAATATCTTTCCATGAAAAGAGCTCCACTGAAAGGAACATGTCTGGACCGCACGAAGCCCATAATCATAAACAAATCCATCCACAACATCGAGCCACCTTGTTCGCACCAAACTTAGCTATTTAGCTTTTACCTGGGTCCACATTAGCCCTACCTTCTCTCATAATAAACGAGAACAATCATCATCACCAGGTCTAACACCCCAAAATTCATAATCAACTGAACCGAACGCCCTACAGGCATAAATTATCAATTAAGCAATTTTCACTTCTTTATACTCAGTCCCAATCTGAAATCCATAAAGTGACTACATGTCACACTTTATACAATCTTTTTGCGGTCATGCTTCCACGACCTCCCGCACAAGGCAACCAGCCTGCACATCCATGACACCGACCATGCTAAGGCCGTAAAGCACATCAATAACCCATGACCAGGGTATAAAGCCCCTTCCACCGAATATCGATCTCAGGCGACACTGAAGATAACACCAACTTATACTAAACTTTCGAATCACTCTGTCTTGCTCTTCCGAGCTCATGACATCCTTATAAACATCGGACTTGAATCTCAATTCTTACTCCCAGTTACATACTGCTTCCAGCACTTAACATACTTCTTCCAACACTTAACATACCAACATGAGGTGGCGCGAGAATCCCATCATAGCTTTCGAACCACCAATAGGGTGAACACTTCATCGTATAGAAACTTTTACTTGACTCAATTCAAGAGTACCACCTCAACTCACGAGTGAATTCCCACATAAACCTATTGCAACGGCCGACTAGCCCCGCACACACACCGGCATAGACCACATGCATAATTAAATCACATCAAAGGAACCAATCACCGCCGCAAAGGTTCCAATTCAACCATGGCTAAAACCCATCCTCTTTTAATCATCTTTAATTTCCTCAAAGAAAATAGTAACTCCCTTCAACTCATAGCAAACTCAACCCTCACTCATCTCGAGTGACCTTGATTCACAAGAATACGCTGCCAAAATCTCGCAACCCGTCTCATACCCTTCTGATACTTCTTTTTTTTTCGTCTGAGGTCTAATCCTCTCATTCCTCCAAAATGTTTTTTTTTTCTTTTTTTTCCATGCCTGATGAAACATGTCATAGAACGTTCCAACCATCCTTTCCTTCCTCGGAAATTATTCTGCAAAGCCTCGATTCTCGATCATATTGCTGCCTGAAATCTCTAATCGTCGCATTCTTTAACTTTTGAACTCATTGGGACCGCTACTGAGAGTCACCCACTCTGACCGGCCCCAAATACAATCACTTCAAGTCCCTCCTGGCACAGGAACACCATTTTCAATGAAACACGTGACTAATTCACTATCCCTACAACTCACCCATGCCTTAAGCAAAATTTGACCCTTCCAAACCCTAACCCTGACCTGACAGGACCAACTTTTGCACAAATCCCTCAAATCCTACGCATAATTACCATTTCATTCCTCCTTCCTTAGCTAAAATCACTTGCCTATATGTTGACAATTGGCAACCCTATGAGAACATCCCTATGAGAAGACCTTACAGCCCTACTAAAGATGGTGGGACTCTCCCACTTAGCCCGAAGCCACTCCTAGCACCTCTCTAGACCCTGTTGAGACCCTTTCTCCTTTGATAACACAATCCCTGCCAACCGCATTCTTCAACACTTCTTCTCGATACTCTGACCCCAGGCAACCGAAGAAACCATAGCACCACCGAACCTAACACATTCCATCCAGAATCCAAATGCCTTTCCTCTGCAGGAACCTAAACACTGAAATCTCGAAATAAAACACTGAGAAGACCTCCCTTCAACCATTCATCACCCCCAACCTACGGGCAAGCATTCTATCATCATCAGAACCGCGCGATAATAAATTGCAAACATCATCACCACCCGAGCTCGGCCTTAAGGCTCCCAGAAACACAACTACTGAGCTGAAATAACACACTACCTTTTTTCAGGTCCATAATAACAACCACGTCCATTTACACATGGAAGCATCTCGGATTACAATTTTTAGCACCATTACCATTCCTCAAGTTCCTGATCCATAGCAAGCGCTTTGCGACACGTAAGATTGAGTAGGAATGAACATAGACATAAGCCTCAAAGGAATCAACTCGCACGATGAAGAATCAAGAAGGGAAGTACTCCTAACAGCCCTGTAACCCCTCGAAGATAAGTACAGACGTCTCTGTACCGATCCTCTAGACTCTACTGGATTTTTCCGTGACTCGTGAGACTACGTGAATCTAAAAGCTCTGATACCACGTTGTCACGACCCCATTTCCCACACGAGTCGTGATGGCGCCCAACGACGGGGTTAGGCAAGCCAACATAAATTACACTAAGTGTTACCCTTCCCAAGTGATTGATTATTCCATCTTTTACCAGTTTTAAACATTTATTAACATGATAATAGCCTGTGACATAAAAATTAAATCCATCTGATACGTGAACCAAAAGGTAAGCACATGTATGAAAATGCAGCCCAAAATCCCAAAAAAATATACGCACGTGTGTGCCAGGAACTAGTGTCACGAGTGTCGCGGGCAACTATCAGAATACACCAGAATACATAAATATATACAATCCCTTAGTCTGAATGAAACAGACGGGAAAATACAAAAGGAAACTCCAAGGTGCTGCTAGGAGATCGCCAGGAAGAGCAACTCACCGAGAAGTATAACCAACCCCAGTCAGTATCTAGCACCGGCCTGATGATCAGACGTATCAACCTCCGGACATGTACAGTCAAGTACAGTAAAAAAAGAGAAAGTGCAGCATGAGTACATACATAAATACGTACCCAATGAGTATCCCGCCTAATCTCGAAGAAGTAGTGATGAGAAGTCGACTCGATACTCACTAAGGTCCAACAATAATAATGTAAGACGGGATATAAGGAAAACTGTAGGCATGTAACAGAGTACAATAAATAAGAAGAACTCACAGAGTTTCCAAATAAAACACAGAAACAATAGCAACTCCCTTTTTATTCTTCCTCAAAACCATCATCAAATCATAAGTCGAAAACCGTACCGAGCAGACATACGCGCGTGTGTGTAAAACAAATGGCTGGAGTCATAAGAGGGAATAGCTATGCACTATCGGGGGTCAACCGGCCCGTACCAAGAGTGCATGCTTACCAAATCATAAGGTAGAATAGCTATTCACTGCGGGGGATCGACCGGCCCGTACCAAGAGTGCATGCTCACTGTGAAACCATATCAAGAATATCTATGCACTTCCAGGGATCGACCGACCCGTACCAAGAGTGCATGCTTACCAAATTATAAGGGAGAATAGCTATGCACTGTCGGGGATGGACCGGACCGTACCAAGAGTGCATGCTCACCGTGAAACCATATCAAGAATAGCTATGCACTGTCGGGGATCAACCGGCCCGTACCAAGGGTGCATGCTTACCAAATCATAAGGGAGAATAGCTATGCACTGTCGGGGATTGACCGGCCCGTACCAAGAGTGCATGCTCAATTAATTCCCTATGCACTGTCGGGGATCGACCGGCCCGAACCAAGAGTTCACTAATAATTTGCTGTGGCGTACGGCCCGCTCCCATAAGAGTGAAGGAAATTTACACATCGCTCGCAGAATGTAAATTGCAAAGCGACAATATGCATATATCAAGCCTACTTCACATATTGAACTTTTCCCAATTATTTAATCAAATGGGGTACTCAAGGAAATGGTGCTATATCCAAGAAGAACGTATAACAGGTAAATCATTTCAAAGAAAAATACAAGGCATGTTGTGGTCCTAGACTACCCGGACATAATAGGCGTAGTCGCTACGTGCGGACTCTCGCCACGTGGTACGCACATAGCCCCCAAAACAATACATACAACACATAGAATACCTATGGGGATAATTCCCTCTTACAAGGTTAGAAAGGAGACTTACCTCGATAACAACACTCCTCGGACCAAGGGCTGGATCAAAAGATGCTCCCGAACTTCGAAACTACTCCTGACGGCTCACAACTAGCCAAACATAGTATAATTAAGTCAATTTCAGTCCCAAGAAGGAGAACTAATCAAGAAATTCCAAACTTTAAGCATTTTTTAAGGTTTTCGAAATTTCGACCCCAGGCCCACGCGTTCGAATTTCGAAATTTCTTGAAGGAATCAATTACCCAGAGTCTAAGGATCATAATTAAATAATTTATTTAGGAATTCATGGCTAAAAATGAAGTTTCACTATTTTCCCAAAACCCCACATTTTTCTAGCAATTCCCATGCATTTTAGGATAATTGAAAGAAAATTTTGTTTGAATTTGATGTTAAAAGTCATGAAAACGGACTAGAAAATTACTTACCTGGATGAATTGAACTGGACAGCCCTTTCCCTAGCTTGGAGGAGCTCTAATGGAGGTTGGGAGTTTGAGAAATGAAGAAGAAACCCGAAATTGGGTATTTAAATAAGGCTGCCTCCAGGGATGTCGCGCCTGCGTCACCTGCGGTCCCGCACCTGCTAAGAATACTCCGCACCAGCGGAGTCGCGCCTGCGAAGAAAACTCCGCACCTGCGGAGTCGCGCCTGCGATGAAGACTCCGCACCTGTGGCCACACCAGTGGTTGTGCACCAGCAGTGGCTTTTGCTGGTTTTTGGCCTCGTGCGGGGTCCGGAGGCCCTTGGGCCCACCCGAGCCCCTGACAAAATATACCAACGAGTCCCAAATCATAACACAGACTCGCTCGAGCCTTGGGAACACTTAAAACAATGCTAAAACTCAAATTCACACCCCAAATCTCAAGGACCAAACTTAGGAATTTTAATTTTTCTAACTTCGCTAACAACGTGCCGAACTGACCTATACATCTCGGAATGACACCAAATTTCACATATTACTCACACCACATCCTACGAACTTGTTCGTGCGATCAAATCGCCAAAACAACATCATATACACCAAAATCCATGAATCCTATCAAATTCCATAAAATATCAAGTGTTCCATTCTTAAGTCTGAAACGCTTCAAACGAAACCCAATTTCATCCAAACTTTATAGAAAGGACCTAAAACATATATAAAAACTGTACCGGGTGCGGGTACCGAAATACGGGCCCGATACCATCACTTTCTAATCAGATCTCATTTTTAATTTCCTTAAATATTTTCAGAAAATAATTTTACTCAAAAATTCATTTCTCGAGCTTGGGACCTCGAAATTCGATTCCGGACATACGCCCAAGTCCCATATTTTCAAACGGACCTCTCCGGGACCGTCAAATCACGGGTCCGGGTCTGTTTACCCAAGATGTTGACCGAAGTCAAATTTATTTATTCTAATATCAAATCATGGCATTTTTCACAGAATTCCCTATTTAAGTTGTCCAGCTACACACCCGGACTGCTCACGCAAATCGAGGCAAATACAAAGGAGGTTTTCAAGGCCTCGGGAATATGAGATGGGTGATAACAAAGGTGATGATCCCTTTGGGTCGTCACAACCCCATCTCGGTGGTCACAACCTTTCCCCTGAGGAGTATCCTAAACAAACCCGAGTTGTCGGGTAGGTTGGCCAAATGGGCCGTTGAATTAAGTGAGCACAAACAAACCTATCAGTCGTGAATAGCAATAAAGGCGCAAGTACTTGCCGACTTCGTTATCGACTTCAGTACTAAAATATTGCATGAGGTCGAATGGGAAGCCACTGGTACTTCCCCCAAGATACACGACCTATGGATTCTGTACATCGATGGCGCCTCTAACGCATTAGGATCTGGACTAGGACTTGCACTCGAGGTCGCAACAAGCTAGATAATTCGCCAGTCCATACGATGTCCCGACATGACTAACAATAAGGCCAAGTATGAGGCCGTGATTGCAGGATTAAAATTGGCCCTCAAGTACGGAGCACGACGGGTAGTCCTTCGATGTGACTCACAACTCGTCGTCAATCAAGTCACAGGGACTTTCCAAATCAAGGAACAAAGGCTACAAAAATATCAGGTAGAGATCTGCAAGTTACTGCCTGAGTTCCATGAATGCCAGCTCAACCAAATACCTTGAGCGCAGAACGTCGAGGCAGACGACCTCGCCAAATTGGCAGCAACTACTAAAAGCATAAACGGAAAAAAAAACCTCCTCCACTCGACCATCGACCAAATTGAGGTACGCACTATTAACCTAACTTGGTACTGGTGCAACTATATTTTCACTTACCTACAGGACGTCATGCTCCCAAACGACAAAAAAGAAGCCAAAAATCTTCGAATGCAAGCAACCAGATATAACATCATCAACAACGACCTATAAAACTAACGTATGGTGGCCCTCAAGAAAAACGTTTGGGACTAAACCAGACACGTCGCGTCCTAGAAGAGGTCCACGAGGGTCATTGTGAGGCTCACACCGACAATCGAGCCCTAGTCAAATGTCTCATACGAGCAGGCTACCACTGGCCCACAATGAAAAAGGAAGCAGCTAATTTTGTTAAAAAATGTGAACCATGCCAAAAGTACGCCCCCATGATCCACCAAGCGGGCGAGCACCTCCACTCAGTCACGTAGCCGTGGCACTTCATCAAATGGGGAATGGATATCGTCGACCTCCTTCCACAAGGATGAGGTAATATATGATTCCTTTTGGTTTTAACTCACTATTTTTCTAAATGGGTGGAGGCAGGTGCATTCGCCCAAATACGCAAACAAGAGGTAATCGCTTTTATATGGAGAAACATTATATGCCTCTTCGGCATCCCCAAAGAAATTAGTTGTGGCAACGGACCCCAATTCACTGGGAAAAAGGTCGCCTAGTTCTTCGAGAAATGGCACATCAAAAGAATACTCTCCACGCCATATCACCCAGCTGGTAATGGACAAGCTGAATCCTCCAACAAAAGGATATTGAATATCATGAAAAAAAACTCGATAATTCCAAGGGACTATGGGCATAGGTGCTACCAGAAGTGTTGTGGGCATATCGCACCACGCCAAAGACGAGCACAGGGGAAACGCCATACTCACTAGTCTACGGGACTGATGTAGTGATACCAGTCGAGGTCGGAGAATCGAGTCTAAGATATTCAAATGAGAGCGGGCCAAGAAATAATGAAAGTAGAAGGCAAGACCTCGGCGAGGCCGAAGAACGAAAAGACATGGATTACATAAGAATGGTAGCCCAAAAACAACAGGCAGAGCGGTATTTCAATAAAAAGGCCAAGTCCAGATCACTCAAAGTTGGGCACTATGTACTCAAGGCCAAAACACAGGCGAGCAAGGACCCACGGGAAGGCAAACTCGGAACTAATTGGGACGGCCCATACAAAATTATGGTGGTAGTAAGAAAAGGGTCGTTCCAACTAGAAAAAATGGAGGGAAAATTACTATTGCCCACCTCAAATACTTCAACTTCTAAGGATAAGATATCATCCAAGTCATACTCTTTTTCCCTCACCCGAGTTTTGTGCCAATTGGGTTTTCTCGGGGAGGTTTTTGACGAGGCGGCGAAGAGGGCATCTCGAAGTTGAGTATAGGTTCATTGCTCGACCTCTCAACTACTTCTCCAGATCGACCAATGAAGGGACTAGATAGACTGGGACTTCTCCAATGTATGTACAGAGCAAAAACATGTAAACTTCTACAATGAATGTATAAACAAAGAGAAATATGCTAACACATGATGTTCACATGTCTCCACCAAATTTACACATTACGCTAATCCAGGAAATAACATTCGACCTCGTTTGAACCTATTTAAAGTCAACATTCGACCCTGATCGAATCGACTTACATTCGACCTCATTCGAATCACTTAAAAGTCGACATTCGACCCCGCTCGAATCGACTTACATTCAACCTAGCTCGAATCAATTTTAAAGTCCACATTCGACTTCATTTGAATCTATTTTAAAGTCAACATTCGACCCTGATCGAATCGACTTAAATTCAACCTCGTTCGAATCACTTAAAAGTCGAAATTCGACCCCGCTCGAATCAACTTACATTCGACCTAGCTCGAATCAATTTTGAAGTCCACATTTGACCTCGTTCGAATCACTTAAAAGTCGACATTCGACCCCGCTCGAATCAACTTACATTCGACCCTGCTCGAATCGACTTACATTCGACCCCGCTTGAATCGACTTACATTCAACCTCGTTCGAATCAATTTTAAAGTCAACATTCGACCCCACTCGAATCGACTTACATTCGACCTCGCTCGAATCAATTTTAAAGTCCACATTCGACCTTGATCGAATCGACCTACTTTCGACCTCGTTCGAGTCAATTTGAAAGTCAACATTTGACCCCGCTTGAATTGACTTACATTCGACCTCGTTCGAATTAATTTGAAAGACGTCATTTGACCACGTTCAAATCAACTCACATTCGACCTTGTTCGAATCGACTCATGTTCGACCCCGCCGGAATTAACCTGGACACTTGCATACAACTTGGCTATGCTTACAATCGGCCTAACTGAATTGCAATCAAAGCAGTCACCCGAGGAAGACATTCAAAGGAAAAATAAGAAACTCAGAAATAGACAACAAAAGTATTATCATTCCAAAAAAAATATCTTACAAGGGCTAAACAGATGCCCGCAAAAAAAAGAAAAAAGAAAGGAACAACAAAAGTACAAAGCAAGTAAGCTACTCAGCAACATCTCCCCCATCACCATCATCATCAGCACCCTCGTCGTTGGAGTATTCATCATCATACCAAGTACCTGGATCGAGCCCGTCTAAATCATCTTCATCATCACCCTCCCCGGGCGTACGGGGATCGTAGCCACAAGTGTCCTGAGCTGCATGTACCTTAACACGAGCATCCTCAAATTCCTCCTCAGAAGCTTTCCCGGCCATCATCAAGCCCTTGAATATGTCTAGATGAGCCTCAGCATGAACCCACTTCTCGTACAAATCCCGTGGAACATTGGGATATGTGGAAGCATGGGAAGAAGACGGTTGAGCCAGTTGATGCACCTTCTCGTCCTTGAGGACGACAATCTGCTCGTTCAGGTTCAAGACCTCTATCTCTAGGCCGCCAACCCGCTATTCGAGTCTCGCCTCCTTAATCATAGACGTCTCCACTTCATTTGCCCGCTCAGATCTGAAGACACAGATGGAACCTACTAATGCCGACACGCCATAGAAGCCATTCTGGCTTTCTCGGCTCTATCCAAATTCGTCATTTTTTTGGCCAGCTCATCATTCAACCGTTGGCTCTAGATTCACTCTCCTCGAGCTCGGCCCACAAGGAAGCCACCTCAGCCTGAAGGTCAACGCACTTGGCCGTAACCCCCTTGCTCACCTAAAGTTCGTCCTCTTTAACTCTCAATGTACCTTCGAGCTCGCTACACCTGCCGATAGCTCTCACAAGCTTATCGCCTCTCTGCTTCAGCTCATCATCTTTCTACTTCAGCTCGTCCCAGAGAGGCTGGAACTGACCATCCTCACTGAGTATGCTTCTTAGTGCAAGGTGCTTGGTACGATACTCCCTGTACTTGGATTCCATTATCTTATAAAGAAATTTCCTCCTCTCTTCTCGATGGGCACTCTCGATCTCCAGAATGAGAGCTCGATAAGCGGGTAAAAAACAGTCAGCAAAGACGAATAATGTAAATACAAGGAAAAGATACAAAAACACCAAAAAGACAAGAAACTTACTCGCAAGGACATCCAGGAGATGCCTAACTACAGGTCTCCTTCAGTGTTTGCAAAGTCCTATTATCGGTGCCCGTGCATAGGGGAGTCAGAGCTGGGACCACACTCTCCGAGTTAAATAACAAATTGTAGTCCAATGGGATGACAATGTTTCGGTTATACCCCTCCGTTATCACCTCTACCTAAGTGAACCCCCCGTCGAACGTCTGTACCTCCTCAGGGTGTATGTCGGATCCGGACCCATCATCATCCACGACAACCATTTTTCCTCTCCCTCTAGCGGATGATGATGCGACCTCAGTTGTCCCTGACCACCCTTCTTCCATGGAGATCTCTGTTGCCTCAGATAACCTCCCTTCTACGACGACCTCTAGCGGGGGAACGGTCCCCGCAACCGAAGGACGCACCGACTCCATGCCCAAAATAACCTTACTCTCATGTGCGGCCTCAGCCGTAGCCACACAGCTGATCTCCACTTTCCACCTTTTTAGTGGAGCCACTTCCTCCTCACCCAGCGATGACTCGTCTATTAGGTGCAGTACCGGGAGAGACTGGAGTGTCCGTTGGTGGAGCGGTCGTCCGACGGCCGTATTCACTTAAAGCGGGAGTCTAAGAGGAAGTATTCCGCACAGACTCAGTTAGCACGAACTACAACCCGGCGGAGGCAACTGCTTGGCGAAATGCAGGAACGGGCGCCTTCACCTTTCTCGAAGCTCTCCGACCTAACACCAAAGAGAAAACTGTAAGTAAAAGAAAAAAGGATACTACAATGAGGTCAAAATATTTCAAGGACAGAATCCGACTTATGGTCGAGGGCTTGGGTCTGAACTTCTTGTTGAAAGACGTCCAATCGCGGATCCCTATGGTGTGAGGCAGGACTTGGTCCACACAGTCACAGATATCGGCGACCAACGAAGGGGTATGTTTCTCGGCTACACAAAAGGAAAAGAAAATGATTAAGCCACAAAATAGGGAAAAAGGGTAAAGAACGTACTTCAATCAACGAGAACACTTACGGGAAAATTCCACTGCTCAGGAAATCCAATAGGGCTCGCCACCACGTGTTCGGTTTTGACGAAGAAGAAGTTGAACCAAAATCGGTGATTCACCTTATCATCCATCCCTGCCACCAGCCCCTTGGTCCCGCGGTGACGAAGGTGAATCATCGTGTCCCGATCGAAGCTTGGCGCGAAGAGGTGCAATAAATGGTGGATAGAAATTCCACAACCAGCCAGCTCTGCAAATTTTGTCAGCATAAGGAAGACCTTATAAATGTAGGGGGAGAGCTGGGTCGGGCAGACGCCATTGTAACGGCGAAATTCCTCCGCCAACGGGGGAAAAGGGAGAGAATAACTCACTTGGAATCGGTAGGCGTAAAACGCACAGTACCCGGGCCGGTGAACCTGGACCACATCGTCCCCAGCTGGAATCAGGTCAATGTGAGCTGGGATGTTGTATTTGGCCCTAAGTGCAAGTATATGTTTTACCTCCATCTCAGACTTCACGGGCTCGGGGTCATGCTCAGGTTCCTTCGAGAAATCCGACTCGGAGCTTGGGTTACGAGCAATGATCTCCTCCACTGTGGGGAAGCTTTCATCCTCCATAGCAATGGTTTCCCCTCCACCAGAAGGCATAGCCACTGATAGCAGAGTTGGGTCTGAGACCATCTCAGGCTTAGGACTTATGTTAGTCATCTTTTGCTAGTGTGTACGCAGTGGAGCCGGAAGTATAGAAGGAATGGTGATGGTAGAAGTTGCAGGAAGTATGATCAAAGGAAGAAGAAGAAGAAGTAAGGTGCAAGATTGAGAAATCACATAATGGAAAGGTTTCTCCGAAGGGTCTTGTGATGACCCAAGGGGTCATTTTATGAATTAAAACTCCGTTCTAGGATTATTAGCCATAAAAAGACTAATTTTAATTGCCTCGATTTGCATGCGCAGTCCAGGCGTGAAACCGGAAAGCTTTTATGTGAAAACATAAGAAATAATAATTTTTAGAATTAAAATTTTGGTTTTAGTTGACTTGAGTCAACATTTTTAGTAAATGGACCCGGATCTGTATTCTGACGATCCCAAGAGTTCCGCAGTAAAATATGGGACTTGGGAGTATGCTCGGAAATGAATTCCGAGGTCCCAAGCCTTAAAACTCAATTTTTGAAAGAAATTGTTTTGCTGAATTATTAATGAAATAAAGAAAAGAATTAATATTTGAAACCATTGGTATCGGGCTCCTATTTTGGTTCTGAAGCCCGGTACAAATTTTTTATAGTATTTGAATACTAACTGTGAAATTTGGTGATAATCGAAGTTTATTTGACGTGATTCGGACGTCCAGTTGAGAAATAGTGAAATTGAAGTGTTCTTGAGAAAAATGATGAGTTTTAAGGTTTAATTTATAATTTTACATGTTATTTTCATGATTTGATCGCACGAGCAAGTTCTCATGATATTTTTAGACTTGAGTGCATGTTTGGTTTAGAGCCCTGAGGGCTCGAGTGAGTTTCGAATAGGTTTGGGTTGTGTTGCGCTCGTTCTTTCTTATGCGTCGGCGTCGTTTCTTCAAGCATGAATGATATCATATTGAACAAATCAGCTCCGATTTCTGTTTAAATGAAGTATTAGATTCGTACCGTAATTACGGACCCGTAGCAAAAAGAATCATTGAATTTGAACATCGTATGAGGGTTTTATGGTCATTTTACTAAGGTTGCCAGATTTTTCAGATTAATTACGAAATTGCCACTGGCAGCGTATTTAAAAATCTACACTATTTGCAAATATTAAAACCTATATATCTCATTCATTATAAGGTCAAATTGAGTGATTCAAAAGCCTAACTTGACCAGAATTTCACAAGAAATCCATTGGAGACATAAAATTTGAGTTTTGGGATTGTTTGATACGAGAATCGAGGCAGAATAGCTGACAGAAAAAATATATAAAACTAGGGTTTGTTCATTCGGTCATATTTTGAGTTGGGGAGCTCGGATTCAGGCGATTTTCACCATAGGAATTGGGGTAAGTGTTATATACTCGTTCTTTTGGTTATATTTCAATTACCCAATATTTTTCATCACTTTTAAATCAAAAACTAAGAATTTTCATGGTAAAAATTGAGGGTTTGGGTAGAATTAGGAAATTTTATAAAAATCAAATATTTACCTCAAATTGAGGTCGGATTTCGAAACGAGTTGTATATTCGGGTTCGTGGGTGAATGGGTAAACGTAAATTGGTCCGAACCCCGAGTTTGGACCAAACGGGCCCGGGTCGGGTTTTAACTTTTTTTGAGAAAACTTAGGAAAAATTATAAGTTTCAGTAAAGTTAGTTCCTTTAGAATTAATTAATGATATTAAGTTAATTATGGTTAGATTCGAGTGTATTGGAGGTGAATTCAAGAGGAAAGCTATAATTGAACAGTGCTTGACCTGCGAAGTTGAGGTAAGTGCTTGGTTTAACCTTGACTTGAGGGAATAGGAATCCCCAAACTAATTGTTATGTGAAATTGCTTGTGTGTAGTGTATAGGTGAGGTGAAGAGTACCTATGCACTACCAAATTGTTGTTTACCATGATCCCTTTTCCGTTTTCCATTTATTTTCTTCCCGGCTTGACTGTTTTATAATTGTTGAGGTTTATATGGTCAAGTGATGATCTTTGTTGTAATAAATCTAAGACCTGAATAAGAGTCACATGTACTTTTGTGTTGATGTTATATAGATCAAGAATGCATTTGGATTATCGTTTTTATGTTTTTCTTTTGAATATTTAGTGAAGTCTTAAACCTTAGACCAATAAACAAAAAAAAAGTATTGATAATATTGTAGAGTAGGACCCCAGACTTTAAAAATGTAAAACGGTAGGATAAGATAAACTATTTGGAGCTCATTAAATTTAGGTCATGAGTGAATAGATGAAAATATTCATTTATAGGCGACTTTTAGAAATATGTTAAAGTACGTAATTGAATTATTCCGCATACGCTACTTGACTATTTATTTTCATTAGATTATTGCCAAGTATTGTTGCACGCGTGTTAAAAGTGTTGGTTGTTCCCTTGATTTTGTTATGGTACATAAAGGTTGAGCTGGATGATAGTGTTACGATATTTACATATATTTTGGTTGGTTTCATTATGAAATAATATTGGATACATCTTGTGAGTTATACTGTGTTCTGTTTACAATTATTGAGATAAACGTGTTGTGAAAGGCTTGGCCTGAATTGTGAATGTTTTTGATAAATAAATTAATTGATAGTGATAAGGGTGGACAATATGATAGTGATAAGGGCGGCTAGGGGAAATAAATGATAGTGATAAGGGCGGACAGAGGAAATAAATGATAGTAATAAGGGTGAACAGAGGAAATAAATGATAGTGATAAGGGTGGACACAGGAAATAAATGATAGTGATAAGGGTGGACATGTGGGATCGGATTGCACGCCGCAACAAGACAGTGATGAGGGAGGATATTTATGTTTTACTGATTTTAATTATAAAGATTTGGAAGCTTTATTGTTTTACTCTAGTGTTTCTCATACTATGCACATACGATTGTTTTAAAGTAAAGTTTGGAAATTTACGTGGGATCTTGGTCACAGCTGAGGCCTGTAATAGGCAACTGAGTTATTTTATTTATTCATTGTTGCAGTTATATTTTCTTGTTTGCGTAGGATTGTTTATTACTTTATTATATACATATATTGTCGCAGGTTAAGTTATAATTGCCCCGCCTTAGCCTCGTCACTACTTCGTTGATGTTAGGCTCAGCACTTACTCAGTACATGAGGTCGGTTGTACTGATACTACACTTTGCACACTTTTGTGTAGATGCAGGTACCGACCAGTAGTAGAGATTTTTAGTAGCCACTATTCATTATCCGGAGACACGAGGTATATCTGCCGGCGTTCGCAAATCCCGAGAATCTTCTCCTAGTTCGTAGAGACTTGTTTTATATTTCCGCAAAACAATTATATTATTTTTTTCGGCCATTATTTGTAGTATTCTTTAGTAGTTCGTGAATTGTGACACCAGATCCTGGGGTAGTTTTAGAGTAATTTATACAATTTGTTCGTGGCTCGGTTTATTTATTTGTTTATTATTTTATATTTGGAGTTATTCTTTGGAAACCATTAGATTAAGTTTACTTTAAATTTATTTTATTATGTTTAAATGGATAATCAAAGTAAAATAGCTAATCGAACTTTAACAATGGCCTGCCTAGCAAGTGTGGTGTTAGGCGCCATCACGATCCCTAAGGTTGGGAATTTTGGGTCGTGACAAGTCTCCCCCTCCTTATTTATAAAAATCATGGTGCTCGAATCGATGCGAACAACCGCCAGTAGCCCTAGAATCGAAATGACAGGGACTCAAGGAACGATGCAACGTATCAGAAAGATGCGTAATGATGATGCATGCGGCTGTGATGTCACCCTGAACCGGCCTCACTGACCACAGCTCTCGGAGACACACGTCATCATCTCATTAATGATCACCCTACTCGACCTCCACGTCCGAATTTTCCCAGAGTTTCTATTGATGAAGTGCGCTCATTAAGGTCGACCAAAAGACGACCTCAATAAACGGAGGGACTAACTGTATGGGTCGAAATCCGGCTGCGAAAGTTCGGGATGAAGACGTGATCAAGTGTGAAAGTTGTGGGGTATCATGGGCAACTTAGCCGAAGTCGACCGGGGGTTAACAATACGGAGCCACTGAGCGAGCCATTAAGGCCGAGACCGAGTAGCAGAAAAGGGAATAACGGCTAGTATAGCTTTGGAACTTTCAAAGGGAATATTCTATTGAATATTCTCTCTGCTGTACTTTTTTAGAAGTTTTTTGGAATATCCCCTATAAATAGTAGAAGAAAGAGGGTAAAAGGGGGGACATGAATTCTGATAGAACTCTAGTGAAAAGTTGACTTTTGAGAGATAGTACAAAATATTACCTTTCCACTGTGATCGATTTGTTGTTTGTTTTACCTTTTCTCGCATCAGATCCGATAAAACCTCGTATATTCCCATATCTATTTGTTTTACAATATTGTCAGGGGGAAGAATCATCCACCTCATTCAATATTTGGGAGAATCATTCTCTCTATTTACATTCATTGCCATTTAATATACTTATTCCTCATCATTGTCCAACCGTCCATTTATGATGGAGATCATTTAATAACGTTTGTATTAAATTGGTCCTAACGTTATCGGTATTACTTATACAAGCACATGTTAGATCTAAAACTTATTATATTTAACTAGAATTTACTCATTATCTTTTTATTGTAATTAGTTTAACAAAAGATTTGATATTTTTTTGTCAAACAATTATATCTCTCTTTTAACTTATATACACTGGAATTAAGAAAACTTTCCATTATCAATATATATTAATATGATGTAATAGAGAAAGTTACCTGCGTCATTTCAGGTTATCAACCACACTTTATAGAAAATTACATATAGTTATTTGACCAAAAGCTATTCTTAAAATAATCTCTTTAGAATTGAGTTCATCACACTTGACAATAGAGGCGGATCCGAGGTTTGAACCTTATGATTCAAGATGCTACTGTATCTGCTGACCATTTGAGTTATTGTGTTTGAAATTTAATCTTTTTATATATTTAGTTAAAATTTTAATACATACGGAGTATAAAATTTGAGCCAAATTAACTAAATTTGATAGAATTCATAGCTTATATTGTACATCCCCATGCTTGACAGTTCAATTTCTTAAAAGAAGGAAACAACTATAATCAACATTGAAAAATGATAAAGCCAATAAAGAATTATTCGATAGAAATAAATGCGTTTAATAAACTCTAAATACCATTAATAAATGGACATGAAGTTAAGAAGAGTTATTTCCAGGTTCTGTTTTATTTTTATGTTATACTAAACAAATGTGTTGTGATTGATCAAATACTTGAATCTAATAATATGTTCATTGATTTTGGCTTTATTTTTTTCAAAACTTTTTGAAAATATTATTAGTTTATGAAATATAATCATGGTTTGGAAAAAAAAAATTCAAAAATTTTTAAGTTCCCAAAAAATAGTTTACATGTTATAAAACAATAAAAGAAGAAGAAGAGTATTGCAGAGAAAAGTATGGAGGGAGAAACTTTATTGATATGTGATGAATTACAATGGAGTAAGACCCCTTTATTTATAGGGAAAGAGTGACTTAGCCACCAAGTAAAATCCCTAAAATCTCTTTAAGATATAGGCGTTCACCTTAAATAAAATTCTATTTATAACACTCCCCTTAAATGTTTATTCAACAAATAATGTGTCTCGTTAAAACCTTAACTAAAATAAAATCCAATGGAAAAAAAATTCTAGTAAAGAAAAAAGAGTACACATATTTAATAATACGCCTTTTGGTTGCCTCGTTAAAAACCTTGCAAGGAAAACCCAGTGAGACAAAACCTTGTAAGGGAAAAAGAATACAACGCGTATTAAGTCCCCCTGATGAGAGCATCAATTCACATCCTTGAGCCTTCACATCTCAATCTTGTACACTAGCTTCTTGGAGGTTGACGTCGGCAGAGATTTGATGAATAAATCATCCATATTAACTTCAACGAATATGTTGCACCTTGAAAATCCTCGCTATCACATTAGCATGCTTATAGAGAATTGATAATCCATTCCACATAATCTTTTCTCAAATGTTTATCATCTCTCCCCCTTATGTTAGAAAAACTAACATGCTCCTTCAACTTTGAGAGCCCATCTTTGTGCATTATGGTGTTAATCAAAATATACACCGCACTTTAATAATAATAAGATAGAATATTTGGTTCCTGACCCTGAACCACTTGTGAGGGGAGAATGTAATATACTTTCGTATATAACATATATCAAATTGATATAGATAACTTTGTCCTCATAAGCAATAGTTTAGCTATTAAGTGAAGGCACTCATTAAATCATTTTGCTAAATGAAACCAACTTATCAAGATGAACTATCTTGAATAAAAAATTTGGAAATTATGCTCGAAATTAAATTATTGAGCAAGTTACCTCTCAAATACCATGTTGTGGGTTAACAATAATCGCACATGTAATCATCTCATAGATGCATCTTATGTGGTATACATGGCAGGTGAATGGGCCCTATTCACCTTTGATATTTTCAGCATTCATAGGATTCAATCCCAATTTTAGTTGGTCTATTAATTAATGGGAACAAACAACATAAGAGATTCGTAAAAAACTTTCTAGTTCTTTAATATTTATCCACGTAATTTTTCTTTTATTTTTGTACATCATACTTAAATTGACATGGCTAAACTGATTATGCCAACTGGATAAATTATCAATATTGATAAACTTCAGGTTTACACCATGACGTATGCAATTATAAATAAACTTCAAGTTTATTGTGGCATTCTTTTATTTATGTAGTACAAACTGGAGAATAAAGCGGGTAACTTTAACATACATATTATCACGCTACAAGTTGTAGTAATAGAAGATATTAAATCTTTCCTTTATTTATAGTCTCAATATAACCAACCGCTTTCGCAAATACTTTAGAAACTCAATAAATTTCTTTGAGACTTACTACGACACAATAAATTGACACGATAGTCAATTGTATTCCTCCAAAATAGTAATAATTGGCTTTTTCATAGTTCTCAATTAATTAGGTACTACCGCATATTCATCAACATCTATACGGTGAATATCTCTTTCAAGGAGAAAGTTATACCATTATGGTCATGATCAAAATCATTATAGGCAAGATATGTTGCTTCTATTACTTTTGCCATGTAATAATCGCATTGCCATAATATTTTGGCTAATCACAGTAGGTACGTGATCAAAGATCATTCATGCCATAATAATGACATTATTTTCTTATTTCATCTCAAACCTCTTTTTAGAGGTGAGTGTGGTATATTCACTACCACTAGCACGCTCATATTCTTCCAAGAATGAATATATAGTCATAAATGAGGTGTTGTCATATTCACATCATGAATGGACCATAATCATCTATGTGCTTTACAAAATCTCATGTCAAATCGATGACAAATATTACTTTCAAATAGTGAAGGATTATTTTGAGAATCTTTACTATTCTCATTATCACTATGATGACGATTATAATTTCGTCTATTGCCACATCCACATCGATTGATACCTTTACGATAATAATTTTGTCTTATTTCAGACTTATCACATATTGCTATTACATTCTCTTAAGGGGACTGAGAATGAAGAAAATTCAATGGGACGTGTTTCCACTTCTTTGTGCTCATAATCATACATGAATTTGATCATGGCAAGACATAGAAATTTTACCACTTCAGATGATTATACTTTCTTGCGAACTCTATAAGAATTATAATCAAAGTTTATTGTCTTTGCTTGTATTTAAAATCAAATTATAGAATTTGAAGAATTTAAAAGAGAAGAATAAAGTAAACTACTTACCTTAAATCCATAATTTAATCATGAAGGAAGTTCATGGAACAATTGACAATCACTATGCTTAATCCCAAAACTTATACTCAATTGGTTAGAGTTTCGTGCTGATAACGTGTTATGAAACAATAAAAAAGAAGAGTATTGCAGAGAAAAGTATAGAGGGAGAATTTTTATTGATTTGGGATGAATTACAATGGAGTAGGACTCCTTTATTTATAGGGAAAAAGTGACTCAGTTACCAAGTAAAATCCCAAACATCTCTCTAAAATATAGGCATTCACCTTAAATAAAATTCTATTTACAATATTACAGCAGTTTTTGGGTGAAATTTTTTTTTCCACTCACAAAACTTAACTTTTCTTCAAATAAAATGTATGTCCAAACACAACTTCAACTTTCAAAAATTATTTTTCAACATAACTTCAAAATCATTTTTTTTTCAAGTTTCAATCAAATCTATGTCTAGTGGCGAAGCTATGGATCTTTTCAAGGGTATTCAAACTTCAAAAAAGTGAAAAAAAAATTCCGACAAAGAGTATTCAATATGTGTTATATAACTCTAAAATACAATATTTTATCGATATACACAGTACAATTTTTTGATGAAGGATGGTCAATTTATTATCATGTGACTTCGCCACTATCTATGTCCAAACGCTAACTTACCCATTGATGTTTGTTTTTGCTGAAAGATGATGAGAGCTTGTCACGTCCCACATTGGATTATATGAGGCAGACAGGATAATATGCCCTCACATTCTTTGTATGAAATATCAAAAGATTTGCAAAATATGTACGAGCAGCATATATAACAACTCATGTAGATAATTGACATTGAATCTGTTCATCAACAGTTTTTCCACAGAAAATTAATGCTTTTGAAAATTTAGAAGAATGTAAGTCTTTTTTACTAATTTTATTTGTCGTAATGCGTGATCATCTTATCTAAAAACGATTAGAAAGAGCAGAAAGAGCATAATTTTTATGTGCTTATATAATACTGTCATATTCTGCTTGATGAGCCAAGCATGTGAACTTTTTCCCGATAATTGATGGTGGTGAAACTCAAATTCGTAACCTTTATCTATTTTAATACCATGTTAAAGTAGGTGATGATCACCTTATTTAAAAACTTAAAATATATAAAAGAGCGCACTTCTTATGTACTTAATTATTTCTGAAATAACAACATATCCAATATATAATCATACATAATGAAGTTTAAAAAGATAGTATTATGCAGACTTTACTCCGACCCTAATTATTTCTGAAACAATATTCATAAGGGTAACAATAAACAATGACACAAATGATACTATGATAGTAAAGTGGCCTCCCACAAGAATATAAAATTGATTCTGCAAAAGACATATATTCCTCCACTAACAAATGATAAATTACTATAGTCAATATAAAAAGAAATTGCTATTTAATATTAAACAGTACATACACACTCACACTCTCTCTCATTTTCTAAACACAGTACAGCCATATACATACACAAAAAGCTAGCACATAAAACTGTCCACAAACCATCTCAAACATTCCTTTTTCTGTTTTTAAAACCACTCAAAAATCTGCTGATTTTTCTTTTTGCATAAAATAACTTTTGCTTGTTGCTCCTCTCCTTCTTCATCAATGGATACTGCTCAATGGCCACAGGTATAGACTACAAATTTTAGAAATATATCCATCTGTGTTTTTTTTTTGGCCATTTCTTCATGTTGAATCTTTTTTCATTGATTTCCATTTAATTTGGACTTTCTCTTGCTTACAAATTGAATTTGTGTACTTTTAAAAAGGTTGATGGTTCTTCACTTTGTGTAACCTTTTTCTTTACCCCTTTATCTTTTACTTCTACTTAATTTTATGTGATTGTGAAAAGGTTGAACAAGAGAAAAAAGGATCAAGTTTGTTTGTAACTTAAAAAGTATAAAGCACAAATTCTCAATTTTAGTATCTCCTCTTGATCTCTATGCTCCTTTAATTTACTCCTTTGATATTCAATTCCTTTTTCATTTCTTTAATTTTGTTTTGTTTTTTTAGGAGATAGTGGTGAAACCCATGGAAGAAATTATACCAAAAAATACAAATACAATTACTACAATAGGCTCATCAAAACCTAGTACTCATATTGAAAGGAAAATTAGGACTCATCAAAAGGACCAAGCTTTGAACTGTCCAAGGTGCAATTCCACAAATACAAAGTTTTGTTACTATAACAACTATAGTCTTTCTCAACCAAGATATTTTTGCAAGACTTGTAAAAGATATTGGACTGAAGGTGGATCTCTTAGAAGCATTCCTGTTGGTGGGGGTTCAAGAAAATCCAAAAAATCAGCATCTACTAATTCTTCTTCATCAAATATTGTGTTGCGCGAATTTTCCAAAAATATTGCTGCACCGGCGTTGGATCCTCCTAAGATGGAAGGGAACCAAGATCTCAACTTGGGATTTTCATGTGATTTCAAGACTATCTCTGAGCTAATCCAAGTACCTAATAATTCCTTTATGCCAATGCCAATTTCTGATCCAAATTCAGTTTACTCATCACTAAATTTCTCTTTGGATTATGGTGTTGGAATTAGTAGTGACTATGAAAATAATCTTCAAGAAAGTACAACAAGTGGAAGACTTTTGTTTCCTTTTGAAGATCTAAAGCAAGTTTCAAACACAAGTATTGATGGTGCTGAGGAAAATAAAGATCAGCCTACTGGAGAATCAACTGGATATTGGAATGCATTTTTGGGAGAAAATGGAGGATTTTGTTAATTGAAAATTAGTCTAGAAAATTATTTATCATGGATTTCTTTTTTTCTATATTTTGTGGGTTTTCTTTTTATTTTTGTGCTCTTTATTTAGTGTTTAATGGTGGGATAAATTTAATTCCTTGAAAAGCTAACTCATAGGATTAAAGTGTTCTTTAATCTCCTAGATCCCTTTATTTTTTCAATGTAGTTAATATCTTTAATTCAACTTTTGATCATGGTTGGGTGGGATGTTTGAAGCTTAAATTAGATTGGCTTCACTACAGTGAACTGGTGGAGAAAATAACATATAACTCATTATGTATATTGACCTAAATTTGTATTGAGTTTGTGAGAATCATCATTTAAAGTTATGTGTATAGATAATGTTTTTTTTTTTTTACTATTACGTTAGTTAACCTACAACCACAGATAACATGATTTAATACTCTAAACCAAATATGAAATTATTTGCATACAAATAACAACAGTGTGTCTGCGAACATGTCTACTTGAATCTATGTGTGTGTAAATCACCATAAAAAATTAAAATTAGCTACGAATTTCGTTACTACTATGTCACTAAATCGTTTGTAGCTACCATAATTTTTGATAATTTGTCACTAATCCATTATTAAATAAGATTAATGATGAACTTTTTTGTTTAACTATAAAATTTATCTATTGCTAATTCCTATTTTTTAGTAGTGAATATTCATTGTAAAAGATTAGTCTTTTTTTCTCGCAATAAAATCGTGTGAGATTTGTTGAGACAGGAGAAAGTTAATTTGTTGTAAAATGTGGTACAACAAATGTACATTTAAATGAATTTTGCTTCTTCCTCGTTTCTTCTTTTTCACATTTCTCACATTCAACTTTAACACACTCTTTTTTTTGGTTTTTTTAATTAAAGATTCGATTAATATAAATTTGTGTCGTGTAAGATTTAATAAAATAAAAAATACATACAATTAAAGTTAATTTTTATTGTAAAACTCAAATCCAAAACGTCTAATTAATTATAAAAAATCGAATCATATTCATCTCATTATATTTACAGACGATAAAGGGGCTCATTTTTCAGTTGGTATAAATTTAGGAGGAAGGAGAAAGCTCTGACAAAGTCTACTTTCTTTGGTCAGAAAAGATGGGACCCACAAACATTCCCCTCGGAAATAATCTCTTCCAGTTATCACTACCCCAGATCGGTACCCTCCATTTCTTTATTCCAAATAATAGTGTACTCCTAATAAACATCAATAATGATAATAATAATTAATTATTTGTACTCTGTCCATTTTATTTTATTATAGTATCCTTTAATATTTATGGACAGAGCCCTACAACTTTGGACCCCAATTTATTTTTTGTTTATTTTTGGCCCAGAAAAATGCTAATTGACGACTTAAGTTTGATCGGGGCTCACTTTGAAATTTTTTTAAATTTAAAAACCAACAACTCGGGTCTTTCCTCAGCCAAAAATAGTATTTCACAAGATTGAAACAGTCTGCAAAAGATTCTTATGGACAGGGAAATTACTAGAGTCCGGAATCAAAATGTGATCTTTTTTAGACTCAAATAACCGAAATCAGGAGTGGGCATAGTTTGAGCAAACCCAAAATTCGAGTCGAAATTCGATCTTTTTGAATTTTTGGTTTGGAGTTTTGGATTATGGGTTGGAGTTCGGATTTTATTTTTTAAAATTTTGGATTTTGGATTTGGGTTTATTAGTATTAGGTATGTATATGGCTAATGTCTAACGGGTAATACCTTAATGGGCATTAGCCCGTTAGACATTAGCCCATTAAGGCATTACCCATATACATTAGCCCATTAAGGCATTACCCATATACATGTCAAATACTAATAAATTTAAATCTCCAGTAGTATCGTGTCCATTAAATATTAGCATGTATATTCAATACAAATGACTAAGTCCAATATGGGATTCTCTACCAAATCAAATATAATATAGGATTTTTCTTTTCTTTCACATCTCACCTACACAGCCACACCATACGTGCGTTTGTAAACACTGAAGAGTCGAGACAGAAGTTGACTAAAGATCGAATTTTGACGTCACCTTTCCTAGTTAATCTTTTAATTTATAATATATAATTTGAATCAGTGTGATATATTGCATATTCGAGACTTTTTTTTCTTGAAGATACATTATATAAAATCGAGAAGATATCAATAACTAAAGCATCCTTTGATTACCATCTTTCTACTTCATTTAAAGAATTAATTTTATGTCGAGTGTTTTCTATAAGCTCAACTTATAGGCTTAAAAGTCAGAACCGAAAATCCGAAAAATCCAATCCGATTAATTCGAAACAAAACTTAAATAATCTGATCCAATCCGAAATTATTTGGATTGGATTTGGATTGTAATTTCTTCAATCCGAAAATCAAAAATTCAAACCGCAATTTCATATTCAATTCGAACTGCTCGGACACCCACCCCTAATCGAAATAAGTGAAAAAAAATATTGTGACCAGACTATATATAGCGCGCTTAACGTCCATTTTGGACGTTAAGGTATAGCGTCCTTTAATAGGGCGGTATATATAAAATTGATTAGACGTCCAGGTATCGCGCCTTAATAAACAACGTTATACCCCTTCAAATATCGCCCCTTTCCTTTCCCCGTTATAGAATCCAAATCAACTCCCTCCCCCCTTAATTAACGACCCAAAAAAACTCGAGTGGACCCCACCTGTCCCACAAAAAGTAAAGATTCATGGTCCCGCATCCTAGTTAAGCCTTCTCTCGTTGTGGGTTGCTCGTTTCGGATTCAGATCTTCAACTTTTAAAAAAATAAAAATCGAGGAATTCCGATTTAGTTTTTGTCGAAACTCGTATAAAAAATGCATATTAGTTGTTTTAAATGTGTTCTATGTTGTTTTGTGTTTTTTTGCGATTA
Organism: Nicotiana paniculata; assembly: GCA_005239505.1. Taxonomy (NCBI): domain Eukaryota; kingdom Viridiplantae; phylum Streptophyta; class Magnoliopsida; order Solanales; family Solanaceae; genus Nicotiana; species Nicotiana paniculata. Next base: position 50,829 of record ML309970.1, read on the forward strand.
AACTGATATATTATATTTATCCGGACTAAGATATTAGTGTGCTAAAAAAATATGTAAAAATTGAGAAATTATTATTATTTATTATAAAAAATGTTAATAAGTTACTTTTACTGTTGTATATGTATTTTCGTGAATGTTTTGTGATTAAAGGTATTTGTTATTTTTATCTAGTTTAGATTATTTATTTGCTTAAATACTAGTAATATAATGCCCCTTTAGCGTAGTAAAATGTAGTGCATTTTAACGTAGTATTCTTGTAGTTTAAGTATCTCTTATACCCGAAATCCGAAATTCTCGAAGATATACCCTACCCATAGTCTTACTAACTCAAATACACAATTTACTCTAAATTCCGTGCTCAAATTCGTGGTAGAAATCCAAAATAATATTTCTAGGCCTTTCCTCAAAAATCTCAATTCTCCTACTAATTTCCATGTCTAATCCATGCATATAATCTTGTATTCAACTTAAAAACGGGAGAAATTTACTTACCTCGTAATGCATGATGAAAATCCCCATTTGAAGTCTCCCAAAATCGCCCATGCCAAGATGAAATAGTGAGGAAATGGCGAAAAATCACGGTTTTAAAACATTCTGCCCAGGCCCTTTCTCGCACTTGCGATCTAGCTCTCGCACCTGCGATTCCGCAGGTGCGACCAAACTTTCGCACCTGCGACTTTCCTCAGCTCAAGCCAAACTTCGCACCTGCGTTCATTGTCCGCATCTGCGACTTCGCAGGTGCAGAAACTCCCTCGCACCTGCGCTCCCTGCCAAACCAGAAAACTTGAGCACCTGCGGCCCAAGCCTCGCAGGTGCGGTCATACCAGATGACAGCAACCTCAACCTTCTTCAAACTCCAAACTTGATCCGTTAATCACCCGGAATCCACCCAAGTCCCCCAAGACCCCGTCCAATTACACCAACATGTTCCAAAACATAGTGCGGACTTGCTCGAGGCCTCAAATCACGTCAAACAACGCCGAAATCACGGATCGCTCTAAAATTCAAACTTTAAGAACTTGAAATTCCAAACTTCCACATCCGATGCCGAAACCAGTCAAATCACGTCCGATTGACCTCAAATTTTGCACACAAGTCATATTTGACATTACGGACCTGCTCCAACTCCCGGAATCGTATTCTGACCCCGATATCAAAATTTCCACTTCCGGTCGGATTTCTCAAAAACCTTAAAATTTCTATCTTTATCCAAATGACTTCAAAATGACCTAAGGACATCCCAATTCACTTCCGATCGCGCTCCCAACTCCAGAATCACCATACGGAGCTATTCCTAGGCTCTAAATCCCAAACGGACATCAATATCACTAAAATACGCTTCAAGCTAAACTTAGGAAATTTCTTCAAAAATGCTGACTTCCACAATATTCGCTGAAACACTCCCGGGTTATCCAAAGCTCGATCCGGACATACGCCCAAGTCCAAAATCATCATACGAACCTGCAGGAACCTTCAAATCCTGATTCAGGGGTCGTTTACTCGCAAATTTCAATCTTAGTCAATTTCTCCAACTTAAGGCTTCTGAAATGAGAATTTCTTTCCAAATCGACTCTAAACTTTCCGAAATTCAATTTCGACCACACCTACAAGTCATAATACCTGAAATGGAGATGCTCATGACCTCAAACTACTGAACGATGCACTAGAGCTCAAAATGACCGGTCGGGTCGTTACATCTATGAGCGAGACGAGCATCACAACAACATGATGTCATACAGCCTTCAGCTGCAGCTCACTCCAAAGACTTCGTAGGTGACCCCGTCCGATCCATTGTTGATAACGGGCACGAGATTTACCGGAGAGGGCTGGGATCAGTACTTTCTAGGCCCATCGACCGTTACTGAGGATCGGTCGACCTGAGATGTGGATAGTGGGCGCCGACTGAGTTATGGCTCATCATCGAGGGTTGTTAGGGATCTTTCACAGGAGCAGGTATGTTTGTATTTCTATTAAATTTAAATTTATTTTTATCTCATTTATTATCCATAAATATGCAGGGGTAGAGCGACGGGGTCAGAAGAAATCCCTGTGGAATTCTGGAAGAGCGCGGGGGCGAGCAGGCTTGGAGTGGCTCATTGGGTTGTTTAATGTTATTTTTAAGATGAATAAGATGCCCGAAGAATGGAGGAGTATTACGATGGTTACGATTTACAAGAACAAGGGTGATATACAAAATTACAACAATTATAGGGGTATCAAACTGTTGAGTCACACTATGAATGTTCGGGAGAGGGTGGTGGAGGTTAGGATGAGGATGTGTGTGTCTATTTCCGAGAATCAGTTTGGATTCATGCCGGGACGTTCGAATATGGAGGCGATTCATCTGGTAAGGAGATTAATGGAGCAGTATAGGGAGATGAAGAAGGACTTGCATATGGTGTTTATTGATCTTGAGAAAGTGTACGATAAAGTCTCGAGGGAGGTCCTGTGGAGGTGTTTGGAGGCTAGCGGCATTCCGGTAGCGTACATTAGGGTGATTAAGGATATGTATGATGATTCTAAGACTCGGGTGAGGATTGTGGGTGGTGACTCGGAGTATTTCCCTGTGGTGATGGGGTTGCACCAGGGATCGACTCTTAGCCCGTTTTTATTTGCCTTGGCGATGAATGTACTGTCGCGACACATCCTAGGGGAGCTACCTTGGTGCATGCTGTTTGCCGATGATATAGTGTTGATTGACGAGACGCCAAGTGGAGTCAACGCGAGGTTGGAGGTTTGGAGATAGAACTTGGAGTCTAAAGGTTTCAAATTGAGTAGAACAAAAACAGAATACTTGGAGTGAAAATTCAGTGACGGGACCCAAGAAGCAGACGTAAACGTAAAGCTTGATGCTCAAGTTATCCCCAAGAAAGCGAGTTTTAAATATCTCGGATCTGTTATCCAAGGTAACGAGGAGATTGACGAAGATGTCGCACATCACATCGGAGCGGGATGGATGAAATGGCGGCTCACTTCCGGTGTTTTATGTGATAAGTGTTGACATCCAATTTTGTCCTCCTTTCTTCCAATTAATTTCATTGAGCTTATAAGTTATTAATACATCAAATACTTTATTTTTTTACTACTATTTTCCATTAACTACTGCTACTACTACTTATTATCCGCAAAAGGTATTTTTATGTAATCAAATGGTACTATTTGACTTTACACTTAACAAATATTATAGCATTTTATTTAATAATTAGTATAATAGTTATTTTTTTTTGTAATATATCATAATTATTTTTATTCAAATGCTAGAAAGCAATATTACATAACATTATATAATGAGATCATTAGAATTATATAATCCAAATTAGAAGCTTAAAAGAAATATACAGAGGAAGAAAGGAAAGGGCATCTATTTTGAGCCGTTTTATAGCCCAAACACATCTAACTCAACCAACCTCTTTTGCATCCGTACTCACTTTTTGTGCCACGTTTTAACTTATAACCGCTTTGTAAAAAAATATTGCATTTGTATTCATTTTTGCACATAACTTCAGCATGCGGAGCTGAAGTAGCAAAGACAATCACGCAAAACTTCAGCATTCTAGTAGATGGGCCTGAAGTAGCTTGCAAACTTCAGCTCTAGTAAATGAGAAACTTCAGCTCTACAGCTGAAGTTTTTGTCTTTGTAAATGGGGAACTTCATGATGAAGTTCCCCAGTTATAAAGACAAAAACTTTAGCATACGGGGCTGATGTTCCCCTAGTTACACTGGTGAACTTCAGCTCTAGAGCTGAAGTTTTTTTCTTTGTAAATTGGGAACTTCGCATGAAGTTCCCCAGTTATAAAGACAAAAACTTCAGCATACGGGGCTGAAGTTCCCAAGTTATAAAGATAACAACTTCAGCATACGATGCTGAAGTTCCCAATTTACAAAGACAAAAACTTCAGCATACGGGGCTGAAGTTCCCCCAGTTACATTGGAAAACTTCAGCTCTAGAGCTGAAGTTCTGTCTTTTGTAAATGGGGAACTTCAGCATATAGGGATGAAGTTCCCAAGTTATAAAGACAACAACTTCAGCATAAGGGGCTGAAGTTCCCCAGTTTACAAAGACAAAACTTCAGCTCTAGAGTTGAAGTTTTGTCTTTGTAACTAGGGAACTTTAGCCCCGTATGCTGAAGTTTTGTTTTTATAACTGGCGAACTTCAGCTTAACTGGTGAACTTTAGCTCCACGAAGGAAAGGGGGCTGAAGTTATTTTAAAAGTGGGTACAAGTTAAAATTTTTTAAAAAAGCGGGTATAGGTTAAATGGGGGCGACCAAATAGGGTGCCCGCGCAATTTTTAGCCGATGAGCCCACTAGAATTAATCAATCTTAGCCCAAATTTCAGGCATCAACTGAAAGTTTGAAACCCAAAATAGACAGTAAACAAAATAGGTCTTTCTCTCCTTCTCTCTCTGTCCAGCGCACAGTTCCCCCTCTTCCATGGCAGATTTTAACTCTGTCTCCATGTTTATTTGTGGCTAAAGAATTGGCCTTTATCAGCCTCGAACAGATAGTGTCCACCCTATTTCGTGCAATCTCGTCGCTCTATAATCAGGCTAGGTATTTTGGTGTCTTACAACCTGTGTATCTTCAAAATCACGAGTTTTCTGACCAGATCACGTGAGGGATCGTCCGAATCGCTACGTTCGGATTCAAACAGGTATTTTGACTATAATTCAAAGCCTTGATTTCAAATTCCCACTGTGACCCTAGTTCTTTTCCTATAAAAATGTCCTGTTAGAACCCATTGAAAAGGGGAAAAAACGCCGACGAGGGACTTGAACCAGCCACCTCTTGAACACTACTACTTTGCCACTCTCATCACTGTTATAGTCTCTCACAAAACTTTTCTTTTTCGTCTCGGCGAAATTTAGTCGTGATAGAGATTTTAGAACTCCTTCCCATCGAAGTTCGAATCTTTATATAACGAGAAAGTAGATTCAAGGCCAACATCGTCCTAGTTCACTGTACCAAACAAGGTCAGTGTTCTTTCCTGTTTTTTTGTTGTATATCCCTCTAAATATATTCATATTTTGATATCTGTTTTGTTGAAGCATTGGTAGTTTTAATTTGTCTTCCACCTTTTAGATACCATGTTTATAGGTAAAGAAACAACATCCTGTTTAATCAATATGATGTAAGAATCATGGTTGTAGTTTTAATCTACTACTTTTATTAAAGTACTGAATATGTTAATGTGACAAAAGAATTTTTTTTTTCTGTTGAGGTGTTAGTATCTATGTTCTTATTTAGTTTTCTGCTTTTAAATGATTAAAAAGACTTTATGTTTTAGAGAACATGTCTGTAGGGAAATCTACATGTCTGCTCGTTTGGGTAGATAAAACAGTTCATGTTTGAACATTTTTAAAGTTTTCGACATGGACAATATGGAATCATCGTTAACGACTAAGTACTATAGAGAAAGAGTACATATTTCTGTTGGAATTTAAGAGAATTTGACCCTCACCATTCAACTCGGTTTCGTAAGATAAGGCAAATGTGTATTGGGTGTGTGTTGAAACTGTAGTTTGAGTTCCTCAAGCTAAACACTATTACAGGGGTAAGACCTTCAAGTCTTAAGTCTTGATCCCTCTGTTTTTGTCTAAATATAATGTAGAGGAATTTGTATGTGGTTTCGTATAATTCCATTTTAGATATCTAATTCATTTCCTTCTTCTTCTTTTTTTGTTCTTTTCTTTATTTACATGTACCATGGAGCCATAAAGAGTCTCAACGTTGCTGCCATATGGAATTCGCATGGCCTCACTCTTCAGCTTCTGCATCATCTAGACAACAGAATGTGGAATATAAAATCTTCTGTTGGAAGCCGAACAAGGCTTTCGATCATTCCATTATTACTTCGCTTATATTGTTTTTTTCCCCCAGTATTGTGTCAAACAATATCATTTGTTTAGTGTCGTATTTGTTTTTTTATCTTGGGTTTGCCATGACTAACTCATTTAGCTATTTAAAATCCTTACTCTAGCTAATAATTAAGATGTCTTTTACATGGAATATACATAGGTATGAGAATTTTTATTTTCTTTAAGTGAAGATGATAGACCAATTTAATTTTGGGGTAGTATTTGAAACAGCCAAACTCGCTATTTACCCAAGTTAAAATCTGATTTTCTTTCTTAAGTTCTTGGATACATTAGGAGAGGGCGTGACTGTAAACAATGGTTTTTTACTAAACCTGATATTTTTTTAGTATTAAATTCAATCACATTTGATTTACTTGGCTCCTTAATCTATTTGTGAGGCAGAAGTGTATTTTCTTCCCAAAATAAGACATTTTGGCCTCAACCCATTTTGTTGTGAAGTAACTTCCACTTAAAAAGAAACATGTGATTTTTATCGTTTGAATTTCTTCAAATCGTGCTTTTGAAATTTGCTCTTTTCATGACATCTTTCTTTCAAATCAAAGTCAATTTTTTTTTATTAATCCCAGTAATTAATCATTTTTTACATTACGACAATTAGCCTTAGTAACTTAAGTCGCCTAAAAATCCTTCCCTTTAGATTAATTGAACTCTCACCTAGAATCTTTAGGTTAAGTAGACTTTAAACAGAATTATACTTTATTACATTACTACAATCCATTTAGGTGTCCTAATTCACCTTATAAATAATTAGGTGGCGACTCTTTAACTTTTATCAAATTCGGAATTGCCATGTTATACTCTACTTTAACTAGTTTAAAATGGGGTATAACAATAAGAATGTGCCGCCAGAACTTATAGGTAAGTTTTATAGAGTGGTGGTTCGACCGACTATGGTGTATGAGGATGAGTGTTGGCCAGTCAAGAACTCCTACGTGCAGAAGATGAAAGTAGCAGAGATGAGGATGTTGAGATGGATGTGTGAGTTTACCAGGAGAAATAAGATTAAGAATGAAGCTATCCGGGATAGAGTGGTAGTAGCCTCCGTGGAGGACAAGATTCGAGAGTCGAGGCTGAGATGGTTCAAACATGTTAAGAGAAGAAGCATTGATACTCCTGTTAGGATGTGTGAGAGGCTGGCCATGGAGAGTATGAGAAGAGGTCGAGGTAGGCCTAAGAAGTACTGAGGAGAGGTGATTAGATAGGACTTGGCGCTGCTTCAGCTCACTGAGGACATGACCCTTGATAAGAGGGTGTGGAGGTTGAGGATTAAGGTAGAAGGTTAGTGGATAATTTTTGGTGGTTTACCGATAGTCTTAGTAGCACGCATGTCTCTTTATATTCTTAGATTTTTGTTGCGTTATGTGGTTTCGTACGCCTCAGGTATTGTATTCCCTGTTTCTATTATTTGATACTACTTATCCTTTATCTCTACCTTTTCCTTTCTCTTCCTTCTTTCTTCCTTTCTTGCTTTCCCCTTATTCTTACCCCGTTGATACTATTTGGTACTACTTATTCTTTATCTCTCCCTTTTCCTTTCTCTTCCTTCTTTCTTCCTTTCTTCCTTTCTTGCTTTCTCTTTCTTCTTACCCTTCCTGAGCCGAGGGTCTATTGGAAACATCCTCTCTACCTATATCAGGTAGGGGTAAGGTCTGCGTACAAACTACCCTCTCCAGACCCCACATGTTGGGAACATACTGGGTTTGTTGTTGTTGTTGATTATCCATAAATATCTTTATGTAAGGCTCCATCCTCGTCTGTCACGGAGGCCACTTTGTGCGATGCTGGCTCGGTTGCGATGGATGATTATATCTAGGATTCTGACGAGACCACGGTAAGACACTTTAAATTTTTCTGACTAATATATATTTTCATATACTGAGCTGACTTATTCTTCTGTAGGTTACTGCTGGACCAAAGACTCCTTCTACCGAGCCTGCCATCACCACTGACGATCATGCTGCAGCGCATCCTGCGATAAAGAGGCAACGTGATGAGGATGATCCAGATAGCATAACCGGGCGGGATGGGATGTGCCTCAGGCCAACGGCTGCATTGAAGAACACAGGCTGTGGGACACATTGATTTTTTGTTGTATTTTATGTAAATAATAACAACAATTTTTATTATTTATATTATATGTGCATTATGTTTTTTTATTTCTTCAGTTCTTCGTTATTTTAATACAACAACACAAACACAAAACATAGAAACTTAACATAATTTAAATTCAAACTAATGAAAATATATGTGTTTGTTTAGTCACTATCGCCCATTATTCTCTGCTTCAATCACTTAAATTTCTCTTCAAACCTATTTTTTTCTTCTTCCACCTCTTTTAGTTTCTCCTTCAATGCCGCAATTATCGCTTCATTTCAGACTCACGGCGTTTGTATTGATAGTTCATACCTGAATGAACTGCAAAGATCGTTTGTAGCATTCCTGCTTACAGGGTTCATCAAGACATACCCCAAAATTTCAATAATGTCTGTCATTGCTTCCAAACCTGTTTACACACATCCAGTATCTGCACCCAACATGACCATCAGACCAACATTCCTTCACCATACAGTGTTTTCCACAGTAGCACATTGGTACATAATTGCGTCCAGGCATTTGTTAATGCAAAAAAAACTCTGCTTTTATGGAAAGTTTTGCTATTTGTTTTGGTTAAACGCAAATAATAACTAAAATGCGTTGGTTATTTATAGGCAAGGCAACACACATAACATAGTATTTAACCGCGCTAGCTTCACGTGTTAAAGATTCTTTTGGGTACAATACAACTTTTTGCAGGCGGGTAGCTTTTCAGGTCGACAAGACAACACACATAACGTAGTATTTAACCGCGCTATGATTCACGTGTTAAAGATTCTTTCGGGTACAATACAACTTTTTGCAGATGGGATGCTTTTCAGGTCGACAAGACAACACATATAGCGTAGTATTTAACCGCGTTATGCTTCGTGTGTTAAAGATTCTTTCGGGTACAATATAACTTTTTGCAGGCGGGCAACTTTTCAGGTCGACAAGACAACACACATAACGTAGTATTTAACCGCGCTATCCTATTACATATGGGACTATGACTAATTATATTCACATATTTATCAAACATCTTCTTCCTCCGACAGTGTAGTTTTCTAATAATTTTAGATTGAAATTTGAAAGTCAACGTAATAAGTTTGATTTTTTAACCCAATACTATTTTTGATAATATGAACGGGAGGGAGAAATTCATTAATTTACTCCACTGAAAATGTTAAATATCAATAAGATTTAACAACAATGGAAACATAATTTTATTTGATACATTTTGCAATATAAACAAGTACATACACTTACTACAACCACATTACGGAAATAAAACACTACGTGTATCCTTGATAGTTGGGCACATTAGATGAACTTTCACCATGAGTTGGATTACCATCGCCACCCAAACCAGCTGAAGGACATTTTCGATGGCCGTGTCCTATTTGCGAGCATATACCATATTTGCGCGCATAAACGGTATCACCAACATCCATTTGGTTCCGTATACGCATTCTTTTTTGCACCAGTTGCTGATGCAAAAACTCCTTGTTACACACCATTTTAAATGGTTCTTGCGGCCAATAATACTCAGTACACACTGGCTGCAACTGTCCACTATAAGTGTTTAAGTATGCAACAACGCTATATTGTTTATCAACGTAGTTGGTTGGCCCTAAACCTATACGTTGAAAGAACATGATGGCATGTGAGCACGACATGTGGTAGATGGACCATTTACCACAAGAGCATAAACTTCTAGATTCATTTATGGTGCGTACATTATTCCCCCGGTTTTGATGGATAGCGGTGAGAACTTCAAAAATATTTTGGTCGTGATCATACTGTAAAAATGAATGCCAATGTGCTCGCCGCCTTTATTTCTCAAATCTTTTCATTGATAGTGGCATAGATTCAACACTCCTTTCCATCAATGACATTGCAGCTGTAACCCTTTCAACAAAACTCTCCGCCATCTGCTTGAATGACATCTGCACCATGGCAGTGACAGGAAATCCTCGTGCAGACTTCAATAACCCGTTGAAAGACTCTAACACTTTTGTAGTCAGAATTCCCTATCTTCTGCCACCATCCACATGCAAAGTACACTTTTAAAGCTTATGTCGCATCAACCAACGATAGGCTGCCTCGTCTTCCTACCTGATACATTCCATGTGCCTACAGAATTTATGCTCTTGGGAATTTGTTGCAGCCATCAACATTAAATCATGCAAATCCTTGTTGGGGTGTGTCTTTTGGAAATTGTCCTTCGTGTGCCTCACACAGTAACGGTGGTAGGCATTCGGTTCTTGCCATGCAGGAAAACTCTCTATAGAACTTAAAATACCACCATGCCGATAAGATATTAGAAAAATACCTGAACGTTGTTTGACAATGTGCTCTTTCAAGTGGTTCAAAAACAATGTCCACGTCTCTTGGATTTCATTGGCACAAGTAGCAAAATCTAAAGGAAATATTTATCCATTAGCATCAACTGCAACGGCGATCAACAAATTAATATCATACTTTCCATAGACATGTTCCGTCTATGGATATTACCGGCCGGCAATGCAGAAAACCATCAATTGCTGGTTTAAATGCCCAGAACACGTATTTGAATATATATTCTGGCCTTGACTCCACTCAAGTTTCCATTCAACAACGGTACCGGGGTTAAAGTGTTGCAATGCAGCCATGTACTTGGGTAGAGCTGCAAATGATTTATCCCAGTTACCATAAACAATTTCGAACGCACGTTTGCACCCGAGAAATGACTTTATTTTGGTAATGGTACATCCATATTCCTGGTGGACGGATGTAATGCACTCTTTGATCTTGTACCTTATGGACGCTTTAATGTATGGAATCAGGACAAGAGAAATCATGTCAACATCCAAGTTGAAGTGATTCCCACTGAATGTGTCCATTTCACAAGTGTGGCTGCCAATGTATTTACCCACTTTCCACATACCCATTTTCCTCTTGCTCGCATGTAGCATCCAATGATAACACGTAAACCACCTATGGCAAACAACCTTGTATACATCCAGACTTGACTCCCATACCGTCATCTCACGACACTCTTTTACGTTGTACATTTTTTCCGCCCTGTTTAGGCGCGTTTTATCAGGAATAAGCATGCCCTTTTCCAGCACCGTTGGTCTAGACTCATTCCACATTGCTGTCCGAATTTCGTCAAAATCCCTTGTGAGGGCATCCTCATCCGGCATACTTGGAAAATGATCAAGGTAGGGAATCTCCCTTGAATGAAACGACACTTGGGACTCGTACACTCTTGGTCTAACGGTGGTGGAGCATGCTCCCTCGTCAAATCAGGTCCATCATTCTCTTCCTCCTCATCACCACCCTCATCAGGGAAGGGTGTGTCATCTCCGGACTCATCGACATTGTTGTCATAATCACTGTTCTCTTCCTGACTCTGTGCATCTGCCAGATCTCGATTAAATATGTCGTCTTCAGGCAATTGAGTCAGGACAAGAGGTTCAACTTGCTCGTTTTCACTACACAAATAACAAAATAATGAGCTACTCAAATTGATAAATACTTTACATATAACAATATCACTTCACTTACAATTCGTAATGTGTTGACATCCCATGATGGACATTATCCTGTTGGTGATGACTCCCGGATGGATCATCATGATCTAACACACCAGAACTACACATGTTCCAACTAGGCGTGGGTTCATAACTTGTAAAAATTCATATATGATACCCCCCATGGAATATATGAGTATTAATACAAATTCAATACAACAAAAATAAACATCGTAACATAAAGAAAAAATGAAGTTTATCACTCGTACTGTGGATTATGTAAAGTAGGAGAGAAATTATTTCCTCGCTCCTCATTCGCTCGTGGAAATAAGTTTAAATCAGGCCAAACTCTTTTAGCCAGAACCTGTTCGGCAAAAACTGCTCCAGAATAACCACCCGATGACTGAGAGTTATCCCTACTTTGCGCAACCACATTATGGGGAACGTCTTCAACCTTCACGTACATTTCCAACATTTTTATCAAAAGAAATTCCCGTTATTCATTCGGAGTCCTCAAAAAATCACTCAAAGTTCCATCATCCTCGATGTTAAACTCAGCGTAACAAACAAATCCTTGCGGAGTGACAGAATACGGATATCTTCCGGTTACTTTAAGATTCACCGAACATTTTCTCACACTCATTTTTTTACACAACAACTATACCAGTCTATCATACTCCATTATAAATAGAAACTTAACATGACACTATGGAGATAAACTGTATCTCACTGAGTTATTTGCCACCACAACCTCATCCCCCCTCCCAATATAATGAAACTCTTACTTTTCGCTCTTTAGACATTATGACAAAATGCTTGAGAATTTAACAAGAAGAAAATTAACAGGAGTTGAGTATATTTTTGAATGGATTTTTGGAAATTCCTTAACGCCTTTAAATAAGGCAATGCCCAGTCCAGGGGGTCAATTTTTTGAGGTATAGTGCCTATTTGAATTATTGTTATGTCAGTTAAGCGCCGAAGAGTTATTGGTGGGCCCACAAACTATATATAGCGCCATTTATAAAGGCGCTATACCTGGCAGTCTTTTCAAAGTCAGACATAGTGCCTTTATAAATAGCGTTATACATTTAACTCTCTTTTAAAGGGCACTATACCTTAATGTCCAAAACGAACGTTAAGGTATAGCGCCCTTTAAAAGGGCACTATATATAGTTTGGTCACAATATGTTTTTTCACTTATTTTGGTCATTTGAGTCCAAAAAGACCACATTTAGGTTCCAGACTCGAGAAAACTACTGCAAAAAAGAAGACTACACTGACATGGGATAGGTTATGTTTGCCATAGTCTGTAGGTGGTTTGAATGTTGTTGATATGTTCGCATGGAACAAGGCTGCACTACTGAAGCATCTTTGAAATAACTGCAAGAAGAAGGAAAGATTATGGATACATGCTTATTATATAAAAAGGAATTCGGGCGACGGGCTCTGATCACCTAAAATTTTGTAGGCCCTTCAGAAACGATCTAATAAATAATGGTCATTGATTCACTATGAATATTCCTCAATTTTTGGCATTTTAGGGCCATAAAATAGGAATTCAAGATGATTTTCAATTTTTCGTGTGCTAATGTCCACGCCATCATCATGATTTCTGGTGACGGGCTCCGAATCGCTTAAAATTTTGTGGGCCCATCATGAACGTCATAATGAAAAAGAGTTATTGCTTCACCATGAATGTTCCTCATTTTTGGTATTTTAGGGCCATCAAATAGGAATCTAAGATACTTTAATTTTTCGTGTGCTTATGTCCATGGCATCTTCATGAATTCAGGTGACGGGCTCCGATTAGCCTAAAATTTTCCCGGACCATCAGAAATGACCTAATGAACAATAGTCATTGTTTTACCATGATCATTCATCATTTTTGACATTTTAAAGCCATAAAATAGGAATTTAGGATGATTTTCTACTTTTCATATGCTAATATCCACATCATCTTCATGAATTCAGGTGACGGGATGCCTAAACTTTTGTGGTCCCATTAGAAACAAACCGAATAATGGTCATCGATTCGCCATGAGTGTTTTTTATTTTTTGGCGGGGCTATAAAACAGGAATTCAGGATGATTTTTAATTTTTCGTGTGCTAATATCCACACCATCTTCATGAATTTTGGCGACAGACTCCAAATCGCCTAAAATTTTACGGGCTGATCATAAATGGCCTAATAAATAATAGTCATCACTTTGCCATGAATATTCCTCATTTTTGGTATTTTAAGGTAATAAAATAAGAATTTAGGACGCTTTCCAATTTTCATGTGCTAATGTCCCCGCCAGCGATGGGATCCGAATCGCCTAAATATTTGCCGGACCATCAGAAATGACCTATGAATAATTGTCATTATTTTTCCATGAGCATTCCTCATTTTTTGTAATTTTAAGACAATAAAATAGAAATTTAGGATAATTTTTTACTTTTCATATCCACGTCATCTTCATGAATTCAGGAGACGGGTTCTGAATCACCTAAAATTTTATAGGTCCATTAGAAACGATCTAATGAACAATAGTCATTGCTTTTCCATGACTGTTCCTCATTTTTAGCGTTTTAGGGACATAAAATAGGAATCAACACGATTTCTAATTTTTCGTGTGCTAATATTCACGCCATCTTCATGAATTCAGGTGACCGGCCCCAAATCGCCTAAAATTTTATGGGCCCATAAAAAATGATCAAATGAAAAATATTCATTGCTTCTTCATAATCGTTCCTCGTCTTTTGGAGTTTTAGGGCCGTAAAACCGAAATTCAGCACGATTTTTGTTTTTTCGTGTGTTAATGTCCATATCATCTTCATGAATTCGAGCGATTGACACTGAATTGCCTAAAAATCATTTGGCACATTAGAAATAATCTAAGGAACAATAGTCACCGCCTCGCCATGATAGTTACTCATTTTTTGACGTTTTATGTCCGTAAAACTAAAATTCTACTTGATTACCCTATTTCATTTGCTATAGCCCACACCTTTTTTATGGTACCGGGCAACCAGACCCGGATTGCCTAAAATTTGTTTGGACCATAAAAATGACATAAGGAAAAATATTCATCGACTCGTCATGACATTTATTCTTTTTTTTGTATTTTAGGGCCATAAAACTAAAATCCCACCTGATTTCTTGATTTTCAACTGCTATAGCCCATGCCTTCTACATGAGCCTAGAGACCGGAACCAGATCACCTAAAATTTTGCTAGACAATCAAAAATTACCTAAGGAACAATAGCCACCACCTCGGTATGATAGTTACTCCTCTTTGGCATTTTAGGGCCATAAATTGTTATTCCGTCCGATTCTCAGATTTTCGTGTTCTATAATACACGACTTCTGCATAGGCCCAAAAGACCAGACTCGGATCTCCTAAAATTTTATCGGACCATAAAAAATGACCTAAGGAACAATTGTTACCGCTTTGCCATGACCGTTATTGTTTTTTTTGGTGTTTTAGAGTCATAAAATTGTGATTCGCCCAATTCCCATATTTTCGTGTGCTATAGCCCGTGCATACTGCATGGGCCAAGTCAACCATACCCGGATCGTCTAAAATTTATCCGGACCATAAAAAATGACCAAAGGAACAATAGTCATTGCCTAGCCATGATTGTTACTCATTTTTGTTTTTGTGTTTTAGGGTCATAAGAATGGAATTCCGCCCGATTCACATATTTTCGTGTGCTATAACTCACGCCTTATGCATGGGCCCAGACAACCATACCCGGATCACCTAAAATTTTGCCGGCTCATCAAAAAATACTTATGGAATAATAATCACCTATTCTTCATGACCGTTACTCATTTTTGACATTTAAGGACCATAAAATCTGAATTTTGCCAAATTCCCAGATTGTTTTGTGCTATAGCACACGCCATCTGCATGGGCCCGGTCGACCAAACCTAGATCACCCAAAATTTTTCCTGACCATAAAAAACAATCTAAGAAACAATAGTCACAGCCTCGCCATGACTGTTATTCTTTTTTTGGCGTTTTAGGGCCATAAAACTGAAATTTTGTTTGATTCCTAGATTTTCGTGTGCGATAACCCACGCCTTCAGCATGGGCCTTGGAGACCGGACTCATATCACTTAAGATTTTGCTAGACCATAAAAAACTACCTAAGAAATAATAGTCACTGCTTCGCCATGACGGTTACTCATTTTTGGCATTTTAGGGCCATAAAACTTTACTTCCATCTGATTCTTAGATTTTTGTATGCTATAGCACACGCCTTTTGCATGGGCCCGGGCGACCGGATCCAGATCGGCTAAATTTTGATGGACCATAAAAAATAACCCAAGGAATAATAGTCACCACCTCTCCATGATCGTTATTCCTTTTTTGGCGTTTTAGGGCCATGAAATTGAAATTCTTCCCGATTCCCATATTTTCGTGTGCTACACGACTTCTGTATGGGCCTTGACGACCGAGACCCGGATCGCCTAAAATTTTGTTGGGCCATCAAAAATGATCTAAGGAATTATAGTCATCGCTTTTACATAACAATTATTATTTTTGTGGCGTTTTAGGGTCATAAAATTAGAATTGCGCTCGATTCCCATACTTTCGTGTGCTCTATCCCATGCCTTATGAATGGGCCCAGGCGATCATACCCGGATCGCTTAAAATTTTGTCGGCCCATCAAAAACGGATTAAGGAATAATATTCACCACCTCTCCATGTTCATTACTCATTTTTGACATTTTAGGGCCATAAAACTTAAAGTTCTCCCGACTCCCAGAATTTTGTGTGCTATAGCCCACACCTTCTGCATGGGCCCGGACGACCGGACCCAAATCACCTAAAAACTTTTTGGACCATAATCAATGATCTATGGATCAATACTCATCGACTCTCTATGACCGTTGATGGAATCAGACGGATTTTTTGTTTTATAGCCTTAAAACGCCAAAAAATGATTAACGGTCACGGCGAGGCGATGACTATTGTTCCTTCGGTCATTTTTGATGGTCCAATAAAATTTTAGGTGATCTGGATCTGGTCTCTTGGGCCCATACAGAAGGCGTGGGCTATACTAGACGAAAATCTAGAAATAAAGCAGAATTTCAGTTTTATGGCCCTAATAGGCCAAAAATCGAGTAACAACCATGGCGAAGTGGTGATTATTGTTCCTTAGGTCATTTTTGATGTTCCAAAAGTTTTTTGGAAATTCGGGTTCTGTCGCCCGGGCCCATGCTGAAGGCTCGGGCTATAACACAAGTCGAAAAGCTGGAAACCGGGTGTGAACACCCAATTTTTGCCCCTCACGGAAATTACTCCTAAAAATTATCCAAAAATAATTTTCATGAATTTTAGGAGTTTTTCTTTTAGTTGCATTTCATGTAGGTTTAATATTTTAAAATTATAAAAAAATCATAAAAAGTTGTCACATTTTCATTTCGTGCCATTTTAGGTTTAAACTGCATTTTTAGTATTTAATTACATTATTAAATGCATCTTCTAAAAAATCAAAATTGCATTAATAGGTTAATTAATTAATTAGTTTCATTGGTATCATTAGATAAAATAAATACATAGGCTAGCCAAGAAATAGATTTAAATTAAATTTGAGTCTAAAGTGGCTAATTTTGCAAAAGCATAAAAGAAGAGAAGGTTATTAAGGCTAAATTCGGAATGGGCCAATTTTCATGGCCCAATTTCCTCTTTATCCAAAATAGCCCAAAATTTCCCTAGCCCATTCCCTAATCAGCCCAAAACCCCTCTATTTAGAACTCCTCTCCTAAAAAACCTAAAAGGGGGGAATCAGATCTATCACCCCATATCCTAGCTGCGCCGTTTCTCCCTCCCCTGAACTCATCTTCTTCCTCCTCAATCTCACCTAAAAAAAAAACAGACCCCTCTTCTTCTCCATTTCCTTCACCCCCTAAAACCAGCGACCTCCTCCCCTCCGTCGCCTGACACTCCACCAGCGGCCAACTCTCTTCTTTCTCCATAAAATTCCAGCAAAAACCCAGCTCAAATAACTACCCAAAGCATCACCGAAAACCAGCAGCGAAACCCAAAGAAAACCAGTCCAAAACGAGAGCTCAAACGCAACAAAAATTCTGCAAGAACATACAGAAGATCAGCCTTCGAAACAGATCTAGAACAAACCATCTTTTCGCACAAACACAGTAGCTCCAAGGTTGAGTTCGAGTCCGCTGGCGAGTTCGAGTTCCTCGAAGTGTCAATTTCCGAGTCACTTGAGGTCCGTTCGAGGTCGCCATTCCTGTGGATTGTCGGATTACGACAACTGTTTCTTTTCTTTTTCTTGCAAATCTATTCAGGTTCACTTATGTTTATCTATCCCTCGTTTGATTCATGTCACTCTATGTGTCGATTTCTTTAATTTCTTTGTTGAATATGTTAGCAGTTGAATGAGCTTAAATGGTATTCTATTGCTTAAATTTGATTTGTATCATTTCTATACTGAATCTTCAAGAATTTGTTTAAAGTTAAACAATAGATCTTTATATA
Organism: Nicotiana paniculata; assembly: GCA_005239505.1. Taxonomy (NCBI): domain Eukaryota; kingdom Viridiplantae; phylum Streptophyta; class Magnoliopsida; order Solanales; family Solanaceae; genus Nicotiana; species Nicotiana paniculata. The sequence goes on from ML309970.1 coordinate 68,794, forward strand.
TTTAAGAAGGCATGTTATTGTTGAATTAATATTCAATCCATCTCCCATTGTTGGTTCGTCCTTTTACTGTTATTATGTTTTATTTAATGATTACATGAAACCATGTTTCCTGTTGAATATCAAGTGAATTTGTGTACTTTTCCAGATATTGATTCTATTATTAAAAGGAAAGACTTATGTATCTGATTTCAAAAATATTGATTTGCTTATTATGAAAGTGAAACTTATACGGATTGAAAAACTTTCATATGTCTCATTTTCGTGTTGTTCTTTGGTTGATGAATGTTGCTGCTTTTCTGTAAAGTGTTTTTGTGTGCGTTGTATAACAGGCTGTGTTTGGAAGCGTTTGCTTAATTACTTGTATGAATCTTAGTATTCCGCTTAGTCCAATAGAACTTAGAAATAAAATTTGATAAAACACATTACCTCTTCCACAATAATCTTCCATAAATCATGGCTCACAATAAATCCCAAATATGTTTAAGAAAAAAATAACTTATGAACATTGTAGTCTGCTTTAGGAACAATTGATAAATAATAAATTATCGTGACTATGAATATGTCTCCCGTGG
>ML309971.1:0-33209 GCA_005239505.1 Nicotiana paniculata
CATCCCTTGTGTGCATAGACACGGGAAAATTCGAGCATGTGATATGCACGTGAAAGAGATAAGCTTAACTTTGTATAACTGATATCTCTTGATCGAAAAGGTTGCATAATTGATAAGGAGAAGGACTCCTTACTCAAAGAGAATACTATCCAAGATAAGGAAGGAGTTAGAAGTTGAGATCAAATAGAACTCTTTCACTAAGGAAGAGTAGCATTACAACTCTAGTTATTTCGTCATCTACTAACTCTATATATTGCAGGATGTTCTCATTCTACAGGAATGCACAAACGCAGAAGTTAAACGTGAGTTGAGAGCAAAATAGCAAGGCATTTTACAAGCAATTCGTCTGTGATTCAAGTGTGCCAACCTGAAGCTACATGAACCAGATAGAAGAACCAGTTCCAAGTGTTTGTCTTTTATTCTAGTTCAATTGTAGTAGGTGTTTCCATATTGCACCTTTCAGCTTTATCTAGAAGTAATTGTATTAGGTACTATGAGTATTCAAGTTAGAGTTAACTTGAAGTTGTCGCAACAGTTAGAGGTTGTTTGCTACGACGGGATTAGAGTTAGTCTTAGGTTTACAAAAGTATTTTTATAAATGCAGTTTTTGCTCAGCAATTTAGTGGAGAGTTTGGAAAAATCCTACTGAGAAGTAGGTCATGATTTTTTCACCTTTTGAGCGAGGTGTTTTTCACGTAAAATACTTGTGTTCTTTACTTTTCACTTTTACTATTTCAGCAATAGTAGGTTAAGGAACACTTAGAAGAACCATGTCCTTCCATAATTAGTTTAGGCGAAAAATTGGACATCACACAAATCACCCCCCCCCCCCCTTCTTGTGTGGTATTGAAGTTAAAACATCAATTGTTATCAGAGCGGGTTATCCTTGAAGAGGCTAACACTTTAGGAGAAGATCAAGATGAGTGCACCACCTAAAAATCGGGAAGGACAATCAAATACTAGGCCACCACTCTTCTATGGCAAGTACTACTCCTGGTGAAAAAAACGGAATGAGAGACCACATCATAGAGAGGACCATGAGCTATGGGAGATTGTCACTGATGGTCCCCTGGCTACCATGAAGAAGAATGCTGAAGGAGTATATGTGCCAAAACAAGAGTTGACTGCACTGCTAAGGACTTGAAGAAATAGGAGAAGAATGCTAAGGCAAAGAAATGGCTTGTGTGTGGACTTGGTCCAGACGAGCACATCAGAATTCAAAGTTGTACCACTGCTAAGGAAATTTGGGACACTTTGTAAGTGGATCATGAAGGAACACCTCAAGTGAAGAGGTCCAGAGGAACTCTACTATATTCTCAATATGAGAATTTCACTATTTAGGAAGGGAAAACCATCCAAGAGAAGTATACAAGGTTCACCACGCTGACAAATGAACTTAAGTCTCTTGGAAGGATTATTCCCGAAGAAGATGGAGTTGAGAATATTTTGACAAGGGTTCTGCCATTCACTTGGGAGAGCAAAATCACTGCCATTCAGGAATCAAAGAACATTTTCACTCTTAAGTTGGATGAGCTAAATGGAAATCTCACTGCTTATGAAATTAGAAAGCAAACCATGAAGATGGATGTACCCAAGAAGGAAAGGAGCATGGCACTCAGAATCACTAAAGGTTCTGATCTGGAAGAAGATGAAATGTCTATGATCACAAAGGACTTCAAGAAGTACCTAATGAGAGGAAAGGGTCCTTCAAGAAGTGGAAGCTACAACAAACCAAGGGTTCCTGAAAAACAAACCAGTGAGGGTTGCTACAAGTGTAGGAAGACCGATTACCATATCAAAAACTACCCTCAATAGGAAATATAATGGAAGAAGGAAAGATTTGAACGAAGAAACAGGAAGAAGGAACAGGTTCAAACCAAGAAGAACAAAGGATCAACAAAGGCTGTGGTTGCTGCTTGAGGAGAAAACTCAGGTGAAAGCTTAGACGATGAAGATGCAGATGAACAAACACTTATGGCCATTAGAGAATCTGAATAAGAATCTGAGGTAAGTGTAATTCATATAAAAGACAAGATTAAATGTTTGTCTAAAGAAAGGCTATTTGAGATCCTCCGATGCACTTTCATGGCTATAGGAACATCATAGTAGCAGTAGAAGAGGACTTGACTTTGGGAATTTGCCACCTAAATGGGATCCCAAAAGCAAGTACCTTACACTTCCTGAGAACAAGATTTGTACTCACTGTGGTAAAATAGGTCACTATAAAAGTGAATTCAATGCAAAAGAAAAGGCAAGCCAAAAGAACAAAGAATTTGTTCAAGGGAAGAATAGGTTACCAAGCCGGGCTAAAACGAATTTGATTCATCCTTTTGCCTATAGAAAGGGACTCAAACTAGTTTGGGTTCCTAAGACTAACTCCTGATTTCCTTTTGCAGGTCCAAGTGAAGGGGAGCAGCCAAATATGGTACATGGAAAGTGGTTGCTCAAAGCACATGACAGGAAGCAAGAACCAGTTCCTTTCACTTGAGGACCTCAAAGGAGGTAATGTCTCCTTTGAAAATGGGAAGAAAGGTGAGATCATTGGGGTTGGTAATGTAGGTAAGATTGATTCTCACTCTATTGAGAATGTCTACTTTATATATAGCCTAAAATACAGTCTAATTAGCGTATCACAACTGTGTGATAGAGGTAACTTGGTAGCATTCACCTCTATCAAATGTTTTGTGATTAATCTTACCACTGACAAGATTGTTTTGCAGGGAAAAATAGTGATATATATATATATATTGTAGATTTGTCCACACTTTCAAAAAATAAACTCACTTGCTTAAGTGTGTTGGACAATGATCCCCTCCTTTGGCACAAGAGACTTGGACATGCAAGTCTGAGTCAACTCAATAAATTAGTCTCTAAGGACCTGGTGATAGGGTTGCCTAACATCAAGTTCAAGGAAGACAAAGGTTGTGAGGCTTGTGCAAGAGGGAAGCAGGTAAGATCCTCTTTTAAATGCAAGAAAGTGGTAAACACTACCAGGACGATGGAACTGGTCCATATGAATTTGTGGTCCAATGAGAACATTAAGCATGGATGGTAAAAGATATGTGATGGTGTTTTTTGATGATTACTCTAGGCTTACTTGGACATTATTTTTAACATTTAAAGATGAATAATTTAATATGTTCACTTATTTTGTTAGAAAAACTCAGAAACAACTAGGTAATCAACTGCATCAATTAGGTCTGATCATGGCACTGAATTTGAAAATGCTAAATTTACTGAATTTTGTGATGAGCATGGAATAGATCATAATTTTTATTCTCTTAGGGATCCGCAACAAAATGGAGTAGTTGAAATAAAGAATAGGACACTTGAAGATATTGGCTAGGACTATGCTTCTTTCTAGTAAACTGTCTCATAGCTTCTGGGCAGAAGTTGTAAATACTACATGCTACATCATAAATAGGTTCATGACTAGACTACTTGTAGAGAAGACTCTCTATGAGTTACTTAAAGTGAGAAAACCAAATATATCCCATCTTAGTTCATTTGGATGCAAGTGAAATTCAGTTTGATAGAGATTGTTTACCCCAAGACTGGTGAATCGTCATGATAGCTTAAAGTAGGAAAAGTGAAAACAATCTCTGAAATTGCTGCAAATTTAGAGAATAGGTTTTTACTAGAAGGATCTATAGCAGGTGTTGAGATACAGAGTCTGGAGAAATTGGTGGTAAAAAAATGAAGAGGGAAAATAAAAGGAGAGCAAGGGAGTTAGGAGTGTTTTGAGGGGAAAGGGTAAAAGAGTGGTTAATTCTTCACCCAATCCTGTGAGTTTAACCTAAGAGACAGGTGCAATGGATGTTTGGGGAGAGAAATCTGGTAGAGTAGAGGAAAGTGTACAGAAAATAGGGGAAAGTGGGTCTGGCGAAGCCGCTGAAGGGCTGGTTCAACTTGGACAAAATGTAGATGAACCTAGTTCATTTGTAGAAGAAACCTTCGCCACCTATTGAAGAAAGCGACTAAGAGCTATAATCTAAAGAAGATTTGAACTTCCAAGGCTAAAACTTCTGGCACTGCTAGGCTTAACAAGAAAAGGAAGGTTTCCCCTTTTGTTACTGTTGAAATTCCTCCCACAAGAGGAAAAGCCACAAGAAGCCAGCTAAAGAAGAATGGGGAAGATTTGCAAAAAGCCTTAGAAGAAAGCAAAAGAAAAGTGGTTGCTAAGGGGAAGAAGAAGATGGATAAGGCTGTTGATATTGATGAGTTAAACCTGGTCCTTCGAGATGAAGAAGAGACTGAAAAAGTGGAGGCTCTGACTCCCAAATCCAAGAAAGCCAAGACTTACTCTAAGAAGTCTATTTCAGAGTCAAAGTCTGTTGAACCATCCATCCTGGTAAAAAGGACCAGGTCTGCTGTGAAATATAAACAAGTAAAAATTATTGAGGAAGAAGAATGGAGTGGAGAGGAAGAACATGATTCAGACACTAAGAAAGACAAGATGGCCAAGTTTGGAAAGAGGACAATTCTGAAGGGTAGACTCCTTATGGATTTGGAGGAGGAAGGAGTTGTGCTGCTATTGGAGAAATTAGAGTTGCAAGGATGGAAGGACTTGGTCCTTCATATGGATGGCAAGTTGGCCAGGAATGAAATTGTTGAGTTTATGGCAAATGCTGAAGTGAATGATGGAAGGGTTACCAGTATGGAGAAAGGAGTGCAAGTCTCTTTCGATGGGAAGAAGTTGGGAGTAATTTTGCGTGTACCTGCTGAGGGGTACAATGATTATACAAAGCTCAAGTGGCCAAGCCTAGAAAATCTTTCTACTGCTCTTGTCATTACCAGGAAATTTCGTGATAATGAGGAGCAAATTGAGACCAAGGTTGTGTACAAGAGTGAAATGAAGACACCCCACAAAGTGCTATTCGAATTTGTCAACAAATGTGTCCTGCCAATACAGGAAAGGAGGCACATCGCAAACTTCATGGACTTGGTCCTCATGGAGTGTTTAGACAGTGGGAGGCAGATTAACTCGCTTGGATTTATAATCGAGCTTCTTGATAAGGTTTCAAATGGCACCAAGACTTATGCCATTCTGAAGGTTTCTTGGCGTCCACCAAACAGTAGAGTGACCAGGTCCTCTACTAGTTCCCACATAACTAAATGCTAGAAAGACGAGTAAAGATACAAAGGATTTTTACGTGGAAAAATCCCACTCAAGGGGACAAAAACCATGACCTAAACTTGTAGGATTTCAACTTTACTAACTTGTAATCTAAACTATTACAAGCCACTTTATAATGACTTTCTTACAAAGACTTCAATACTCTAACTTGTAATACTTCTTACAAGTCACTTTGTCACAAACTAGTTACAAAGACTTTGACTCATGACTAGCTTTAGTCACACACAAGTTTGGAAGATGAAAGATTAAAAGGTTCCTAACTAGTTGCTTTTACAAATCTTAGTAGGATACAATGAAAAACAAGATATAAGATTACAACTCAACTAAGGACATTAACATTATTTGATGACCACGTGTGAGGTCTTAGTGGAGTTGTCTTCTTGCTCTTGAAGCCCTTGAGTCTTTACACTTAATGCTTGAATATTCTTAGTAATTTCTCAAATGAGTATGTCGTTCTTCTTGCTTCAAGATATTACCAAACATTGCACATTACAATAAGGATGTCCAAAATCTTGGAGGTACACGGCTTAACCACTAGGAAGTGACTGTTGCAATGTTGCTACACTGTAGCGTGAACAGTAGCAGGCAGTCATCTTTTCTGTCACAGCTACAACTGTCAAGTTGACCTGTACTTTATTCTGTGAGTCCGCTAAGGGATCAGGTCCCTTAGCTGGTCCGTCCTCATTCAGCACTGTATGATCCGGAATTGCTGGAGGCATAGATGACTTGTGATGCTGTGTATACATTAGGTCCTCAACCTGGTCCTTCACATAAAAGTTTGTTAAATCATGAAAACAGAATACAACTCATCAATTTCCCCCTTTTTGATGATGACAAACTTTTATAATTGGAAGGTAAATGTGATAGAGTAACACATGCATGACTAGGTTCCCAACAAGTTCCCCCTATCAATATGCTTCCCCCTTAGGCTGTGCTTCCCCCTTAACATTGCACAAATAGGTCAGAGTTTCTAATTATTTCCTTAACTTCCCCCTTTTGGCATCATAAAAAGTCATAACTAGGCAAGAAAAGACAAGGAAGTCCATTAAAGTTAACTCATGCCCCTTATGTGCACACAATCATGGTAGAAGATAGAATAAAAATCAGTAAGGCAACAAATAGAACACAAAAGGACTGATTTCATTTATAGCAAAAATGTAAAGACATTGTAGAAGTCTCTGGTCGAAAGCAGAAGAGGATCATTTGGATTTTCAAAGTAGAAACGGTCACGTGTTATCCAACCCCAGAAAAAACAAAAAGAAACAGCATTAATCACAACCAGCCACATAAAGAGGAATTCTAGGGAGCACTAGAGGAGGAGGGCATAGAGGTAGAGGCAGTGAGAGTGCGGAGGACCAGGTCCATGCGAGCATCCACTGAGGACTGTTCCTGAAGAAGCCTTTCCTTTATATTCTCCACTTGACGTTTCAATTATGAATTCTCCATGGTCAAGCGGGACACTTCTTCATTAGTGGAACTAGAAGAACCAGGTCCCCTATCAGACTGGCCTGACACTTCCAGAAGAACTATTTGAGTTTTCAGCCTCCTAATCGTGTCCTGGGCAGCATTCAGTGCAGTGATCATCTGAGAGATTGTAGAATTACTGCCCCCTGCCTTCTCAATACATTCACACTTCTCAAGTGTGATCTTGGTGAAGCTCTGTTTGCGGGTTCCAACTGAGGATTACTGAGGGGTAATTGGAAGTACTTGAAGATCCTGGTAAGTAAGAACCCATAGGGAAGACCATGATTACCATACTTGAGGGAGACAACTTTGGTCATGTGATTGATCATTAGAGCTGGTAGGTTGACAGGAGTGAAGTTGTCAAGTGCCTTCATCAGAATAAGGTCAGCCCTGGATGCAACAGATCGTCTCTCTGCCCGGGGGAGAAGAACTTTGTTTACCAACTCAAAGAGAAGTTGGTAGACAGGCAGCATAGCCTTCTTATGTACCCGGTCCCCTTGCTGAACAGACCCAGTTTTGACAATGACTTTCTGAAAGGTGTTGTTGCATGCATCCTTCTTTGGATCGACTGAAGACAAATCCTCTTATAGAACCCCTAGAATTGTTCCCAGGAGAGCATCATCGAACACGATATCCACACCTTCTACCAACACACACACATGGCACTCAGCAAGGGAGAATAAGGTACCATAGAACTCTCGTACAGCATCCTCATAGCATTTGGCCCTACTAACATTCAAGAGATGGTCCCACTTTTGAAACTCAAGCATAGCTATGAGTTGACTCATTCCTGGCATGTCAAGGATATCAGGGTCAATGGTACGCCCCAGCAGCACCGTTTGTAGCTTAACATTTTCATTCCACGTAGCAGCCTGCACAGAACCAGGTTCCCTTGCTGGTTCTTCTTGTTTTTCTCGCTTACGTTTACCTGACACTTTGGCTGATATTTCCTTATAACTGGCAGATTTCTGTCCACTAACCTCTCCAACATCTTTCTTCTTTACTTTCTCCTTAATCTTCAAGGGTGACGGCTTCACACTCTTCCTAGCCACAACCTTTTTCCTTTCTACTAAGGAACTAGGTTCCTCAGCAGGTTACTCTTCAACCTCCACAACTGGACTATTTTTGTCCACTGCAATATGACCATCCTTTACCAGACGCCTCCTCTTTGGCTTGTTACACTTCTTGCTTTTCTCAAGAGCCTGATCCACAGCCTCTTTATTTTGGAGTCTAGTAGAGGGGTACTTCACAGAGGGAGCGGCAATGCTAACCCCATGATGTATTTTAAATCTTGCACTAAGCATCATATCATCTTCATCATCTTCATCCACAGGAGCATAGAGAGGAGGAATAGTCTCGAGAGGGGTAGTGTAGAATATTGGCTCATTTGGAGACTGAGAGGATGGTGAACCAGGTCCCTCACTAGTTTTGAGGGTGAAGTCTCATGCTGAGTAGACTCGAAAGGGACCATGGTGCTAGAATCCTTAGGAACAAACAGAGAGGCTCCTTGAGTCACAGGAGGAGTGCAAGGATTTTCAGGAGTTTTTTCCGAGGAGAGAACAATGATGTTTTATGTTGCCTCTTTGTTAGGGGATTCAATGGGGGTTTGAGAGGGGGGAGAGGAGGAGTCAATATACTGACTAGGATTCTCCTCTAAGGCTTCAGGGGTGGGAGAGGTATCAGGGATGAATGGATCAGATAGTGGTATAGAGGTAGATGGAGGTGGACTGGCGACTGTAAAGGTTAAGGTTTTTGGCGAGGATGGTGATGGTTCCGATTGAGGTGGAGAAGCTTCAGGAATAAGGTTTCCTGAGCTGATTCTGGTACTAGGGGAGCAGAGAGGGTTTCCTGATGGCTTAGGAGCAGAGAGGGTTTCCTTGGATGGTGAGGAAACTTGGCCCTCATCAGGAGTGATGTTGAGGTCGGTAGTAGTGGAGAAGGGGATGATTTCATCTTGAGACGCCATTGTGAGTCACAGTGAGCAAGGAAGGAAAGAGAAGGAAGCTTTTGGGTTCAGAGAAGTGGTTGTGAGTGAAATGGTGAGAGGTGAGAAGTATGTAGAGAGAGGGAGAAGGGAAACTGGTCCAAGTGATGGTTTGAAGAGTTGGAGAACGTGTAAGGGAGTTGAAAGGTGGAAGGACAAAAGTGATTGATGTGTCTATGAAAAGGTGGAGAGATATAGAGAATAGTGGCAGAAAGTAATTAATGTAGTTACTTTTCTAGAGAGAGGGAGAAAAAACATACAACGACTAACCTGGCGTATATGAACCAGGTCCCATACATGTTTTATTTTGAAAAAAGAGAAACCTCAGTCCTTCCATGGTCTACAGTGCCACTTCATTAAATTCTGTAATCACCATGCGTGTCTACCTGCAATGGTATTGAAGTGAGTTAGACTTTATTAGGAAAACACCTTAGCAGCTTAACCTGAGTAAGACATTCAAAGCCATCGGAGAACCAGGTTCTTAATTTGGTCTCAGCATGCCCAGAGACAGTCTGTTCTTCTCAAAGTGTTCTCTTCAAAGTGCTTTAGTGAAGATGTCTGCAATTTGATCTTCAGTGCAACAGAACCTCATGCTGATATGACCCTTTTCAACATTGTCTCTGAGGAAGTGATGCCTCACATCAATGTGCTTGGTTCTTTTGTGTTGAACAGGATTTTTTGCCATATTGAGTGCACTTGTGTTGTCACATAGGAGTGGGATGATGTCAATGAAAACTCCAAAATCCTCCAATTGTTGTTTGATCCATAGCAGTTGAGCACAGCAGGAGGTAGCTGCAACATATTCAGCTTCAGCTGTGGATAATGCCACCGAGTTCTGATTTCTTGTGCCCCATGAGATTAAGGATGATCCAACAAAATGATCCATCTCTGAAGTGCTTTTCCTATCTACCAGATAACCTGCATAGTCAGCATCAGCATAACCAACAAGATTAAAATTGTCACCTAAAGGATAGTAAAGGACCAGGTCCTATGTGCCTTTGAGGTAGCACAGGATCCTCTTAGCTGCTTTCAGATGTGACTCCTTGGGATTGGATTGAAATCTTGCACATAGTCCTACACTGAAGACTATATCTGGTCTGCTAGCTGTGAGGTAGAGAAGTGATCCAATGATGCCTCTATACATGGTTTGATTCACAGGAGTGTCGGCATCATCCATGTCGAGTTTGGTAGCCACTGCAATGGGTGTGTCAATCACCTTAGAATCCTCCATGTCAAACCTTTTGAGCAGTTCCTTGATGTATTTCTGTTGGCTGATACAAGTTCCCTTGATAGATTGTTTGACTTGGAGACCCAGAAAGAAGTTCAGGTCTCCCATCATGCTCATCTCGAACTCACTTCCCATGAGTGTTGAAAACTCCTTGCACAAGGAATCTGCAGTAGCTCCAAAGATAATATCATCGACATAGACCGGGACAATGAGAAGGTTCCTTCCTCGCTTCTTCAGGAAGAAAGTGTTGTCTATCTTTCCTCTTGTGAACCCATTGTCTAGAAGGAACTTTGACAACCGCTCATACCAAGATCTGGGAGCTTGATTCAACCCATACAAGGCCTTGTCGAGTTTGAACATATGTTCTGGGTGGATATGATCTTCAAACCCAGGGGTTGCTTGACATACACTTCTTCCTTGAGATAACCATTCAAGAATGCACTTTTCACATCCATTTGGAACAAGGTGAATTCCATATGAGATGCAAAGGTTATAAGAACTCGAATGGCTTCCATACGAGCAACTGGAGCAAAGGTTTCATCATAATCAATCCCTTCTTCTTGATTGTAGCCTTGGACTACCAGCCTGGCTTTGTTAATGGTTGTTTTCCCGTTTTCATCCAGCTTGTTCCTGAACACCCACCTGGTGCCTATGATGGTTCTGTTTGAGGGACGAGGTACCAGATGCCACACCTTGTTTCTCTCAAATTGATGAAGTTCTTCTTGCATAGCCACAATCAAATCAGCATCCTTTAGGGCTTCCTTGATATTCTTGGGTTCAATTTGGGACAAGAAGGCTGAGAAGGCTAGGGAGTTTCTAGTTTTTGATCTGGTTTGGATTCCAGAATCAAGAGGGGTAATTATGTTATCAAGAGGGTGAGAGCTTATGCTTCCAGTTTGGAACTTGAAGCTGATTAGTGGAAGTGTTTGGTATGTTAGTTGGGTTTCCCTGTGACTCCTGTTCTGCAACCTGAGGAGTGTTTTCCACTGCATCTCCAACTCTTTCCTCAGCTTCTATGGGGGAGATAGGAGTACCAGGTTCCTCCTGAGGTTCTAAGTAAGAGGTTGAGTTGCCTTCCACTGTCTCCTTTGTTTGGCTCATCATATCAGCCTTGCCATTAGACACATCAGAGATTTCCCCTGGAACCAAGAGTAGTTCGTTGTCTTAATCATCACCATTGTTGTCCTTGTTTGAGAAGGGAGTTTCATTGAAGAGTACATGAACACTCTCCTCCATACATTGAGTCCTTTTGTTATACACTTTGTACGCCTTGCTTTGAGAGGAATAACCCAGAAAAATTCCTTCATCACTCTTGGCATCGAACTTTCCCAGCTGATCCTTCCCGTTATTTAAAACATAACATTTTCATCCAAAATCCCTTAGATGCGTCACCTTGGGCTTTCTTCCATTGAGCAGTTCATATGGGGTCTTGTTCAGGAAGGACCTGATCATACATCTGTTCACCAAGTAACAGACAGTATTGATTGCCTAAGCCCAGAAGTTTTTTGCAATCACGCTGTGTATTAGCATTGTTCGAGCCATGTCTTCCAGAGTCTTGTTCTTTCGTTCCACAACACCATTTTGCTGGGGAGTTCTTGGAGCTGAAAAATTGTGTATGATTCCATTTTCATTACAGAATTCATCAATCTTGCATTATCAAACTCCGTTCCATGATCAGACCTGATGTATGCCACTTTCATGTTCATCTTCACTTGAATTTTCTTGACAAAGGCCACAAATACCTAAAATGTTTCATCTTTCGAACGAAGGAACAATGTCCAAGTGAATCCAGAGTAGTCATCCACAATCACAAAGATGTATTTCTTCCACCCCTACTTGGAATTCTCATTGGTCCACATAGATCCATGTGGATGAGTTCAAGAGGTATGGATGTGCTAACATCTTTCTTTGGTTTAAAAGATGATTTCACATGTTTCCCTCTTGCGCATGCATCACATACTTTGTGATCCTTGAACTTTGAATTGGGCAGACCACGAACCAGATCCTTGTTTATCAGCTTGTTCAACAGAGATAAGCTGGCATGTCCTAGTCTTCTATGCCAAAGCTCAGCATCATCTTCAACTGCCTTTAGGCAGTTCGCCTCACCTGCTTCCAGAGATTTGAAATCAGCAACGTAGATGTTTTTGTATCTCTTAGCTGTCAACACCACCTCTCTAGTTACTAAACTAGTAACTGTGCATGTTTTTGACAAGAATTCCACCTTGTTTCTTTTATCACAAATTTGTGAAACACTCAAGAGGCTATATTTCAAGCCATCCACATAGTATACATTTTCAATTGAGTGTTCCAGAGATCTTCCAACTCTTCCTACGCCTAGGATGTAACCCTTCTTCCCATTTCCAAAGGACACATCCCCTCCTTGTAGGGCCTTCAATGAGAGAAAATCCATGGTGTTTCCAGTCATATGCTTTGAGCATCCACTGTCCATAATCTATTGTAGCCCGCTTTCCCTCACTGATCCCTGCACACACAAATTAATGGTCAGATTTAGGAACCCAAGCATGTTTGAGTCCCTTGTAATTTGGAAATGGGTGAATGAGAGCTTTTCTAGTCCATGCAGGCAGGATTTTGTGTTTTTTGCTGGGACCTGGTCCTTGCTCAGGCTTTCTCCTGCCTGCAAACATTTCATTTTTCTGGACCGATTGGTCCCTGGCTGGACAGCTTTCCTTGTAGTGTCCATTGTTCCTATAATGGGTACAAAGCCAATTGTCAGGGACTGTGATGTATTTGTTGTGTGGATTATAAGGAGTTTTCTCCTTTGAAAATCCAATTCCCTGGCTATTTCCACTATTGTTAAAGTACATTGTGGTGACAGCATCTGACGACCATGTCCAATTCAAGGCCTTCTTAAGTTCAGATTTTACTCTACTCAGTTCAACCTGTAGCTCTTTGTTTTTCTCTAACTCACTACACAGATTAGCTTTTGCTTCATTCAAATCTTTCTCCAGCCTGACATATTTTTCACTAGCAGTTTCTTTTCCTTTTTCACCACTTGGTGGACCAGGTTCTAGTTCAAGTTTCTTGATAGTTTCCTCTAGACATGTGATTTTATTATGAAGATTGTTTCTTTCCTGCTCTACAACATTAATTTTCTCATTTAGCCTAGTGTTGTCAAGACTGAACTTTCAGCCTTTCTTTTTAACTCATCCCTCATTGCAGCACTATCTTCACTCTTTTCTTTTTCAAGATTGCCTACAGTGTCCTTTAGGTTCACGACTACCATCAGTAAGTCATCTCTAGCTTGTTATACCTCTCCTAGTTCAAAGGTCAATAGGTTCTTATCTTCAACTAAAGCATACTATGCATCAATAAGAACATTAGATAAGGACAGTACTTTTTTTAGGAGAGTAGGATTTCAGATTTCTCTGAACATCCTTGAAGTCTACCTCTTCCGAGTCATCTTTTTTTTCTTTATCAGATAGAGCCGTGAGAGAAAACAATGAGTCGTACTCTTTTGCCTTGTTTTCGACTGCCATCATGGAACTGTTTTCTGCTTCAGGTTCCTCGTCCGACTCACTGGATGAATCTCCCCAAGCAGCAAGAGCTTGTCTCACAACATTGTCAGCTGCACTTTTTCTACTGAATCTCTTTTTTGGAACCTGGTTCCTCTTTGCAACCTTGTCCGTGTTGTATTTGTATATGTCCTGTTTCAAGAGCGGGCAGTCTTTTATGAAGTGTCCAGGTTTGCCACATTTATGACATAGATCATGATTCCTGGGCTTGCTTGAGTTGCCTCTTCTAGGTATCCCACCGTTCTTTCTCACTATTTTTTGGAATCTCTTGGTGAGATAGGCCATGTCATGATCTTCTTCACTTGACTCATGTTTTTCCGCCTGAAGAACTAGGTTTTTCTCCTTATTCGGCTCTCTTCTTTCAATGTCCTTCTTCTTCTTCATCTCATATGTCCTCAGATTTCCTATAAACTCATCCATTGTTAAGGTCTGCAGATCTTTTGCTTCCGTGATAGCATTCACCTTACTTTCCCAAGAACTCGGCAGAACACTTAAGATCTTTCGCACAAGTTTGTTTCTGGGAATAACTTCACCTAGAGAAAGAAGTTCATTGATGATAGAGTTGAACCTGGTATGCATGTCTTGTATGGACTCATCTTCCCTCATCGTGAACAATTCATATTTTGTAGTGATCATGTCTATCTTGGACTGCTTTACTTGTGTTGTTCCTTTATGCACCGTCTGCAGAGCATACTAGATCTCCTTAGCTGACTGACAAGCAAAGATCCTATTGTATTCATCAGGTCCGATGCCACAAATGAGAATTTTCCTTGCGTGAAAATTCTTTTCCACGGCTTTTCGATCTGCCTCATCGTATTCCTTTCTGGTTTTTGGTATTAGAGGACCTGCTTCTCCAAGCTTTTTTAATGGCACATGAGGGCCATAACAAATGATGTTGGGTGGAGCAGCCTTTCTAGGTGTTAACCTTTCATAAAGAACCCGCTCTGATACCAATTGAAGGTTTCTTAGCGTCCACCAAGCAGTAGAGTGACCAGGTCCTCTACTAGTTCCCACATAACTAAATGCTAGAAAGAAAAGTAAAGAGACAAAGGATTTTTACATGGAAAAATCCCACTCAAGGGGAAAAAAACCACGACCTACACTTGTAGAATTTCAACTTTACTAAATTGTAATCTAAACTATTACAAGCCACTTTGTAATGACTTTCTTACAAAGACTTCAACACTCTAACTTGTAATACTTATTACAAGCCACTTTGTCACAAACTAGTTACAAAGACTTTGACTCATGACTAGCTTTAGTCACACACAAGTTTGGAAGATGAAAGATTAAGAGGTTACTAACTAGTTGCTTCTACAAAGCTTAGTCGGATACAATGAAAAACAAGATACAAGATTACAACTCAACTAAGGACATTAACATTACTTGATGACCACGTGTGAGGTCTTAGTGGTGTTGTCTTCTTGCTCTTTAAGCCCTTGAGTCTTTAATGCTTAAGAGCACTTAATGCTTGAATATTCTTAGTAATTGATCAATTGAGTATGTTGTTCTTCTTGCTTCAAGATATTACCAAACATTGCACATTTCAAGAAGGATGTCCAAAATCTTGGAGGTACACGGCTCAACCACTAAGAAGTGACTGCTGCACTATTGCTACACTGTAGCGTGAACAGTAGCAGGCAGTCACCTTTTCTGTCACAACTTTTTACAACTATCAAGTTGACCTATACTTTATTCTGTGAGTCCGCTAAGGGATCAGGTCCCTTAGTTGGTCCGTCCTCATTCAACACTGTATGATCCAAAATTCCTGGAGGCATAGATGACTTGTGATGTTGTGTATACATTAGGTCCTCAACCTGGTCCTTCACATAAATGTTTGTTAAATCATCAAAACAGAATACAACTCATCACATTCCTATGGCTTCATTCTCACAATTGTGCTTGCACATTTCAAGGTACCTATGAAGAAGTGGGAGGTTGGTACAAGCAAGCATAATTTTGGGGAAAACACTATGATTGCTTGTGACTATAAATTCCATGCCACTCCTAAAGAACCTGGTTCATCCAAGAAGGTACATGTGAATAGCAAGGTGCGAGCCTTGGTGCAAGAAAGTGGGGCTAAGGATGTTGAGATTGAGAGGCTGAAGAAGAGGTTGGAAGAGGTGGAGACTGAGAGAGATGCTCTCAGAACTGAGCTGGTAAGAGAAAAGGAGAAGAATGATAGCATTCTTCAAGATATGTTGAAACTCCTCCAAACCAAAAACCAAGCACCTGGGCCTTCCCAGCCTTAAGCCTCCTAGCCTAGTGTAGATCAACCAGTGACCCAGATCGGGATTTTTTGTTATTTTTGCTCATGTTTCCAGTGTTTTTATTTCTTTTTATGCTTTGTGGTAGAATCTTATCAATCATCAATGAAATTCATTGTCTTTTGCTCTAATTATTTGTTTATATTTCTTTGATGGTTAAAACTCTTAGCTTGATCTATGATGATTAATCCATGATTGCATTTGAAGTAGCCCCAATGTCCATGATTAAGTTTTAAAATCTGGTTATCTTATATTTTTATGCAACTTTTCGATGATGCCAAAAGGGGGGAAAAGGTTGTGCTTTACACTTTGAACAATGATGTTTATAACCTAATGTACTTGGTCCTTGATGATAAGTGATAAAGAGAAAAAATATTTCTCACATTGTGTTGATGTTGAGCTAAGTTGAAACAGGGCCTAAGCTTATGAAAAGCACAGAGTTTGTCATCATCTGTAATACAGGGTACCAACCCCTAGTTACATTCCTTTCCGTTAATATAGGGTATCAACCCCTGGTTACATTCCTTCTAGTAATACAGGGTACCAACCCCTGGTTACATTTCTTTCTATTAATACAGGGACCGACCCCTGGTTACAGTTTTCCTTAGTAATACAGGGTGCCAACCCCTAGTTACATTTCTTCCTAGTGTTACAGGGCGCTAACCCCTGGTTACTTTCCCTTTCAGTAATAAAGGTACCAACCCCTGGTTACATTCCTTCCTAGTGATACAAGGTGCCAACCCATGGTGACTTTCCCTTTCAATAATACAGGGAACCAACCCCTAGTTACATTCTTTCCTAGTGACACAGGGTGTCAACCCCTAGTTACTTTCCCTTTCAGTAATACAGGGTACCAACCCCTGGTTACCAATCCCTTGGTAACGTAGGGTATATAATCCCTCATTATAAATTTTATATCTTTTAGCTAGTTTATACTATTGTTTTTGTATGACTTTCAATAAATTAGATAGTATATAGCTTTCTCTGATAACTCAGAAAATTGTCCTAGTCCAAACTAGGGCAGAAAATATTTGTTCGTCTTTGATGGCTTTGCAGGCCCCGCCGTAGAGCACAGGTTGTGATGATCGAAGCTTGCAGTTTCAGTTTTCATCAGAAGGACGATCACAAGATAGTTGGAGTTAGCTTTGACAATGTGTCATCAGCCCAGCTTCTTAAGATTCATCTTCTCAATTTTCAATCAGGAAAAGAAAGCAACTGGAATTGAGTCATAATCTTTTCTTCAAAAAGCGTCAAGATCCAAACTAAGGTCAACACAAGAGAGCAGGTCAAGAATCAAGATTTGA
Source organism: Nicotiana paniculata (assembly GCA_005239505.1). Classification (NCBI taxonomy): domain Eukaryota; kingdom Viridiplantae; phylum Streptophyta; class Magnoliopsida; order Solanales; family Solanaceae; genus Nicotiana; species Nicotiana paniculata. The sequence goes on from ML309971.1 coordinate 16,918, forward strand.
CTCCAGAAGGCATATAGATAGGAATTTTATAACTCTTAGTTTGCAGACATATATAGTTTTCTCTATTTTCCTTTTGATGTAAGCAGCAAGTAACAGTAGCAGCAGCAACAACAACAACAACAACAACAATAATTTACTCCAGTGTTCGGTAGTCCCAGTTACCAAATTTTTCCAGAACTACACTGACCTGATTCCTCTAAACAGGGATATGTAGGCAACCTCGGAAGCAAGTTTTGGTCACCATTTTTCAAAACATTGCTTTCATTGGAGTGATATGTGAGCAAAAATTAGCTATGAAATTCACTTTTCTTTGAATGAAAACTCTTCGCGTTCTCGAGCAAAGAGGGGCAGTTGTGAACACCTAATTTTTGTAATATTTTAAAACCTCCTAAAGTCATTAGTATTTTGTTATTTTAATTATTTTTCTCAATTTTTGTGTCTTTAATTGCATATTTCCTATCATAAAAATACCAAAAAAAATTAGTTATTTCTTCATTTGTGCATTTAAGAATTAACTAACTGTTCAATTGGTTAATTAATCTAGTTAATCGATCATTTGAATAAGTTATTAAGTAATTAATTAATTAATTTGTATAAATTTAGTTTAACAAGTAAGGCTAAGGGAAAATGGACTAAAATTGAAATGGTTTGGTGGCTAAGAGTGAAATTTAAATGCAATTTAAATGGCTACCAGGATAGTGTTTAAACGACGTAGTTTTATACCCAAACTACAACGTTTTGGCTAAGTCACAGACTGTCAATCCTAACCATCAGATCTTCTTCAATCCAATGGATTTGATTTATTCTTCCATTTAATATATAAAGTTAGAAAATTAGAAATTTTTCCTCATTTTTAACCCATAAACCCAAACCCTAGAGCTCCTTCTTCTTTCTCCTTTCCCCTCTGCCACCGCCAGCCCTCTCGGCGGCGGCGCCCACCGAAATTCGCTACCGGCAGCGGCCGTCATCCAAACCACCCCAAAATTTTACCATCTCTTCCTCTCAACTTCCTCTCCATGAATCCAAACCCCAAATCCTCGAAATCACCCTCAATCTCACCAAATCTACCCCTAAAACCGCAAACCCTAGCCGCTGTCACCCTAAATCCGGCAAGACCTAACCTTCCACACCCCGAAATACATACATAAACGGATAGATCTCATAGAGATCTATCCTTTCATACCCATTTCACCCCCCCCCCCCAAAAAAAAACCGTACCACCACCATCGACCACCCCACTGCCCGTTGCCTCTGCCGTCACTACTTTTTCCATTTTTTTATTTTTCTTTTTCGACCAAAGGCACTTGTTTCCTTTTGGCAAGACACCGGAATCTATCGATTTAGCGTCTGCCAAAAAGAAACATGTGCCTCAGGGTCGGACATCCACCACTTGGCATCCTCGACATTGTCTCATTGCTCGATTCGATGTCGAATGTCCTAGAGTTTGGTATAATCTCTCACCCTAATATTTTCCGCTCTTTATCGTAATTTATAATTTTTTTTCCATTTAAGTTTAGGTTTTAGTTTAACTTTCTGTTTTCAATTGATTGTTAATTCATGATTGTTAGTTTGTGTTTACTTTCATCAACATTCTTTAATGTTGGTCGTTGCTTAATATTTTCGAATCAGGTACTTAGTAGTTTGTTTAGGTTGCTATTAATCGTTGTTACATAACTTATCAATATTCATTTGAGTTGTATTTCAGGTAGTGTCTCCTGATTCCAATCGTCTACTATTTAGTTCTCATAAATCGATTGTCTTTAGTTTAGTTTGTTCGAATATTTAGTTCCATTACATATAAGTCTTGTTTATGTTGTGATAGTTCTTGGTTGGTTTAAGTTTGGGTATATAAGATGAATTTCAGTCATGTATTGATAAAAGGAGAGTACTTGAGTGTAGAGGTCCGTCTTTGGTTACTTTTACTGTTGCAGACTGTTTTGGAGAATAATACTCCAAAAATGTGTCCACAGTTGGTAAAACAAACTGTTCATTGGACAGATTTCTGGTTTTGGACATATTTTTAGTCAAAAGTCTATCATTTTGGATAAATTTTTTGTTAAAACAAATCTGTCCCAAAGTCCTTTCTCCTCCTATATAAAGAGGAATTCTTCCCTCATCTTCGACACATCCTATACACTCAAAAGAAGAACACAAAAACATAGAGAGTTTGAGAGCCTTTCTTGAGTATCTCGAGAAAAGAATACTTTAAAAATACAAAGGTTTTTGACACGAGTCTCTAGTCTCTTCTTTCCTTGAAGGTCTGTTTGAGTTTCTATTGAAATTTCTGGATTGGCTCGATTTCTTTTGCTGGATACTGGTGCTGCTGTTTAAAGTGTGTTGACGTTGTTTTGCTCATGAGTTTATTCTGCTCTTAGTAGGTATTCCTTTCACCTTTTAGTGTAGCTATGGTTGTTACAAGCAATAAAATATTATCTTGGGATGTTTATGATCATGTAATTTTTTATGAGTATGATTTCATGCTTACAAACGAAATATGAATAGCTTATTCCATGTGTTGATATTTAAAGCTGTAAAATTTAGCTTTCAATGACCATGCTGCTAGTTTCCCTTGAATCCTTTTAATTGTGTGCCTGTGTATAGTTGTGATCTAGTTTGGATGTCTTTATGTTGTTGGTATAAATGGTGATTTAAGATCTAGAACTCAGAGCAATACATCAAGTATTAAAACAAGAGGTGAAGTCTTGTAGCATGATTTTTTTTCTGTTTAGTTTATTAAAGTCAAAGCTATGTGGTGGATTAATTTTGTTTTAATATGGCTTGTGATTTGATAATGTTATATTTTTCTAGTTAAGTTCATTTTTGAAAGTGATATTATTCAAAAGATATCTTTGTAGAATCCATTGAATTAATGTCAACGATAATGTGAACAATGAAAAAGTTCTAGTAATATTTTTATTGACTGTTTAGCCTCATATACATTAGTGCAATGTTTGAATATTTATGTTAAGTTAATAGGTATAATTCATAGGTTTGGGGCAGAGAAATAAGATTAGAACGTGGGTGATCAAGTTATTGGGCTATGCAGCCACATATTGAATAAAATGGGCCCAATTAGATATTTTTTGCTAGGCCTAATTCGTGTTAAGCATGCCAGCATGCCCGTTTTTAAGTAGTTTCAACTGGCCCATTTTCCTTTCTTCTAAAATAAAATAAATAATGATAATGGTTAAAAGCCTCTGGCCATTCTTTGTAGATATTTTCTGTTGGGCCCATTTCATAACAAACCAACAAAGGAGCCCAATACCATTAAAGTTTTAGGAGCTAGCCTTATTTATCCATAAGCAAGAGATGGCCCAAGTCTTTAATTGTTGATTTCTTAAACCAACTCCAACCACAATCCGATTCTGCTCCATAATTAAAATAATTTAACAGCTTAATTATTTTTTTAATTAATTAATTTAAATGCGAGGCAATTAGTAGGCGCGCTTTAACTCACGGAATTGCTTGCGTAGCGTGATGTTTAACATTAAATAAATTAATTCAATGATCTCATATCATCTCCATTAGTTTTAATTATTTTTAATTTAGGTAATCTTTTGCTGAAATCGCGGATTCGCTTGTGTAACGTGATAGTTGAATAATAATTTTTCAAGAACTAATTTTTTCAAATGTAGTAATTTCTCAAAATTACTACAAATAATTGATTGTCATGATTTTGGATTCGCTTGCGAGGCGCAATCATGATAAGTCAATTAATTTTGTTACTCAATCACACATTCGCTTACGTAGCGTGGTTATGACAACATAATTTATCCAATTCATTTTTTTTATAATTTTAATAATCAAAAATAAAAGCTGACATAGGCAAACATGAAAATCAAATAAAGCACATTTTATCCAACAATTAATTCAAGTCAATTTTAGTCAATAAAAGCGACCGTGCTAGAACCACGGGACTCGGGGAATGCCTTACACCTTCTCCTCAGTCAACAAAATTCCTTACCTGGACTTTGTTTTTGCATACCAATAACAACAGAGTCAAACCTTACTTTGAATAGGGATTCAAATAAAAGGTGACTTGGAACACCCAAAAATTAATTCCAAGTGGCGACTCTGAACAATAAAATAATCCCTACTCAAGTTTGTCACCGTTATTAAAAAAACTCTTTAACCCACAAATCTATACCCATATATCTCTTTTGGGGGTTAGAAAACGAAATGTAACCAGGGGTTGGCACCCTGTATTACTAAAAGGAGTGTAACTAGGGGTTGACACCCTGTAATATTGAAGAGGAATATAACTAGGTGTTGGTACCCTGTATTACTAAAATAAAATGTAACCAGGGGTTGGCGCCATGTATCACTAGGAAGGAATGTAACCAGGGGTTGGCACCCTGTATTACTAAAAAGAAATGTAACCAGGGGTTGACGCCCTATATTACTAGAAAGAAAATGTAACCAGGGGTTGGTAACCTATATTACTGTAAAGGAATGTAACCATGGGTTAGTACCCTGTATTAATGAGGAAGGATGTAACTAGGGGTCGATACCATGTATTACTTCATCAAAAAGGGGGGATTTGTTGGCCCAAGTGAAGGTTTATTTTGAATATTGACAAAGGAAGCTTAGGCATGAACCAGGTCCATCCCTTGTGTGTAAAGACACGGGCATATTCGAGCATGTGAGATGCACGTGAAGGAGATAAGCTTAACTTGGTATAATTGATATCTCATGATCGAAAAGGTTCCATAATTGATAAGGAGAAGGTATCCTTACTCAAAGAGAACACTATCCAAGATAAGGAAGGAGTTAGAAGTTGAGATCAACTAGAACTCTTCCACCAAGGAAGAGTAGTATTAGAACTCTAGTTATTTCCTTATCTACTAACTCTATATATTGCAGGATATTCTCATTCTACATGCAAGCAAAATAGCAAGGCATTTTACAAGCAATTTGTGTGTGATTCAAGTGTGCAAACCTGAAGCTACATAAACCAGATAGAAGAACCAGTTCCAAGTGTCTGTCTTTTATTCTAGTTCAATTGTAGTAGGTATTTCATATTGTACCTTTCAGATTTATCTAGAAGCAATTGTATTAGGTACTTTGAATATTCAAGTTAGAGTTAATTTGAAGATGTCGCAACAGTTAGAGGTTGTTTGCTGCAATGAGATTAGAGTTAGTCCTAGGTTTACAAAAGTATTTTTGTAAATGCAATTTTTGGCTCTGTAATTTAGTGGAGAGTTTGTGAAATCCTACTGAGAAGTAGGTCGTGGTTTTTTCACCTTTTGAGCCAAGTATTTTCCACATAGAATACTTGTGTTCTTTACTTTTCGCATTTACCATTAATAGTAAGTTAAGGAACACTTAGAAGAACCAGGTCCTTACATAATCAGTTTAGGCGAAAAATTGGATACATACAAATCACCCCCATCCCCCTCTTGTGTGGTATTGAAGTTAAAACATCACCCTTTAATACCCAAGCCTAAACTATTTACTTTTCCTACATATGCGGCCCAAACTATTTACCCCCCCCCCCCCCCCCCCCCAATTAGCTATGTGCCTTCTCATTTGGAGAACAAAATGTTAAAAACATTCGGTTTCATTTTTTCAAGCTTACCTGGCAGTGTACTTGAATGGATCTACTACTTATTCTCTGTCAAATAGATCTTCATTAAGAGGGTCAATCCAAGCTATTGCTCTACCTCCTTTCCTGATGATTTTTGTGTCTGTATGAAGACCCACCATTGTTGAGCTTGAAGCTTTTGAATTTGAAATTTTATTTTGAAGATTTATTGTTTGATTCGATGTGGGTACTATAAAATATTGCTTATAGTACCTTCGAGTAAGCTTCCCAAATCTGAAGGTTTATGTGTGTTTGAATATCCACCATTATTGGCTAGAAGCTCAATTTTTATTTTTTGAAAATTTCTTGTTTTATTCAAAGTGGGTGTTACTAAATATTGCTTATAGTAGCTTCTGTAAATTCATACTTAAACTTGATCACATTTGAAGTTGATTTGAGGTGATTGAGATCGAATCTTCAAGTTGAAAATTGAAAAAGAACACAGTTACCTAATAGTATACTGTTTCAATATATATGTTGTAGGAGTATATAGCTATATTGAAACAATATATTATTAGAGTATACAATATGCTACAACAATATATTGTAATAATCAAAGAAGGATACAGTTACCTAACAGTATATCGTTATAGTATACAATATATTGTAGGAGTATATAGCTATAATGTAACTGTATACTATTATAGTATATAATATACTGTACCGGTATATTGTAATATTGTGCAATATACTGCAACAATATGATATAATAGTATACAATATACCATAATAGTATACTATTTTAATGTAACAATATAAGTTAAAAAGAACATAAAATATCATTTTCATATATTGTATGCTATTATGGTATATAATATATAATTTCATAATATATAGTTTACTACAACAATATATTGTTATAATTTACAATATGATGTTATAATTGGGTCATTTTTTAATTTTTTAAAATTTTTAACTGGGTCCTTTTAAGATAATTTAACAAAGTTTTTGTGCTTTTTACAATTTTTTTTCTTAAAAGTGGTGTTAGATGGAATTCCATGGAGGTGTTATTTATTGTATTAGAAGTAGATGATGAAAATAATAATTATTTCTCTTTTCTCGATACTTAATTGTTATGGGCAGCCTACAATTTTACCTCTTGTTGGCTTTCTCAGGTTCTCGTTTCCATCCTCCTTATGTAATGTGTCAAAATTAATTATATGCACAATTTAATCTCACGGTTTAACAATAGCCTCTTATGAATTTCTATTTAATTTTATGTAAGCATAGCCACAATCACGATTCCCTTATCTCCTTTTACTAATAATATTACCCACAAAAGCTACAATGAGTAGGAAGAGTAATTGGTTTGGTGGGTAGAAAAACTAATGGGTAGGTAAGGGTAATTAGTTTAGTTTTTGTGGGTAAAGCTATAAAACTTCCTAGAATTTAGGGTTTTGTTACACAAGTAGTCGGTCAAATTCAATGTTTATTTTTTCTAGTCGTTATACACAGACTATACATTATTTGTATATATATATATATATATATATATATATATATATATATATATATATATATATATATATATAAGATCCACTGACTATTTTTAGTTTAATAAATCAGGTGTACGGGTATTTGAGTTAATTCTTCTAAAATTTACAAAAGAAAAGCCCAAAACCGTTGGTGGGCCTCAAATTATTATTATTATTTTCGTTGAAAAGAAAGTTCAGATTTTTAAGAGTAGTAGGTTGAGTTGAATAGAAATAGAATCAGCCCAAATAGGGTTATAGTCTTGTTTTGCTATGATGTGACAAAATTGTAAAAATAGCATGGGCTAGTTAGTTTTCGGACGAGTCATTCAAAAATAGCCAACGTTTGCAAGTCATTAAAAAATAGTCACTATTTTGCTGCAACAGAAACCGGTCCAGCATAATATACTGGAGTTCAGTGCACCTGTGTATGAACTTTCACATTATTATGCTGGAACTCCAACACTGTAACGACCCGGTCTGTCGTTACGTAAAAACCTGCATTTAAATTACTTTTATTTACTTGTTATAAATTTGTTATTCTATTATTGATGTGTTAGAGTTGATAGGCTTGAAATCGGAATGGTTAAATGAGAATTCGGTAACTTAGTCTTTAAAGATAGCCTTATAATGGAAAAAGTCAACTAAGAGTTGACTTATTGGTAAACGACCTCGGAATGCGGATTTTATGGCTCGAATAGCTTCGTGAGGTGATTTGGGACTTACAAGTGTGTTCAGAATATGTTTTGTGATGTCCGGTGTAGAATTAGGCTTGAATTGGCGAAAGTTAGTTTTTGGCGATTTTCGGTCGGCAGTGAAAAATAGGCTATCGGGGTCGGAATGGAATTCCGACAGTTGGAACAGGTTCATAATGCCATTTTGGACGTGTCTGCAAAATTTCAGGGTAATCGGAGTGGTTTTGGATGATTTCGGCATCATTGGTGGATTTTAGAAATTTCAAAGTTCTTAGGCTTGAATCCAATGTAAATTTGGTGTTTTGATGTTAGTTTTGGTGTTTAAGAGTGCAAATAAGTTTGAATGATGTTATGGGATGTGTTGGTAACTTTGGTTGGGGTCCCGAGGGGCTCGAGATTGATATCGGGTGGTTATCGGGCATTTTTTGCCTTAGGGAAATCTGTTGAGTGTTGTTCTGGTGTTTTCTCACCTGCGGATGGGGAGCCGCAGAAGCGGGCGAGGCACCGCAGGTGCGAAAATTGGCCAAGAAAGGGGACTCCGCAGGTGCGAAGAATTTGTCGCACCTGCGATCTCCCCTGGGATCTCACAATTCCGCACCTGCGATACTCTTTCCGCACCTGCTACATCCCAGGTGCGACAAATTCCTCGCACCTGCGGAGTCCCCTCACTTGATCAATTTCCGCACCTGCGGTGCCTCGCCCGCTCCTGCGGGACCGCACCTGCGGCTCCCCATCCGCAGGTGCGAAAACACCAGAACAACACTCAACAGATTTCCCTAAGGCCAAAAATTCCCGATAACCACCCAATATCAATCCCGAGTCCCTCGGGACCCCAACCAAAGTTACCAACACATCCCATAACATCATTCAAACTTAGTTTCACTCTTAAACACCAAAACTAACATCAAAACACCAAATTTACATTGGATTCAAGCCTAAAAACTTTGAAATTTCTAAAATCCACCAATGATGCTGAAACCATCCAAAACCACTCCGATTACCCTGAAATTTTGCAGACACATCCAAATGGCATTACGAACCTGTTCCAACTGTCGGAATTCCATTCCGACCTCGATAGCCTATTTTTCATTGCCGACCAAAAATCGCCAAAAACTAACTTTCGCCAATTCAAACCTAGTTCTACACCGGACATCACAAAATATATTCTGAACACACTCATAAGTCCCAAATCACCTCACGAAGCTATCCGAGCCATAAAATCTGCATTCGAGGTCGTTTACCAATAAGTCAACTCTCAGTTGACTTTTCCCATTATAAGGCTATCTTTAAAGACTAAGTTACTAAATTCTCATTTAACCATTCCGATTTCAAGCCTATTAACTCTAACACATCAATAATAGAATAACCAATTTATAACAAGTCAATAAAGTAATTTAAATGCAGGTTTTTTACGTAACGACAGACCGGGTCGTTACATTCTCTCCCTCTTAAACAACCGTTCATCCTCAAACGGGTCTAGAAACATACCTGGAGTTTCAAAAAAGTGAGAATATTTGCTCTGCATCTCCCGCTCGGTCTCTCAAGTAGCCTCTTCCACTGGCTGACCTCTACAATGGACTTTTACTAAAGCTATCTCCTTTGACCTCAACTTTCTGACCTCGCGATCCAAAATAGCCACTGGCTCTACCTCATAAGACATATCATCCTCAAGTTGAACTCTGCTGAAGTCTAACACATGAGACGGGTCACCAACATATTTTCAGAGCATCGACACATGGAATACCGGATGAACACTCGATAGACTGGGTGGCAAGACAAGTCTATAAGCCACCTCTCCAACCTTCTGAAGCACCTCAAAGGGACCAATAAACCGCGGGCTTAGCTTTCCTCTCTTTTCGAACCTCATAACACCCTTCATGGGTGATACCTTCAGCAGTACCTTATCCCCTTCCATAAAAGAAACATCCCGAACCTTCCCGTCCGCATAACTCTTTTGTCTAGAATGCGCCGTGCGAAGTCTCCCCTGAATCAACTTCACCTTCTCCAACGCATCCTGAACCAAATCTGTGCCCAATAACTTAGCCTCCCCAGGCTCGAACCAACCAACCGGCGACCTACGCCTCCTACCATATAAAGCCTCATACGGGGCCATCTGAATACTGGACTGGTAGCTGGTATTATACGCAAACTCTGCTAATGGAAAAAACTGATCCCAAGAATCGCCAAAATCAATCATACAAGCCCGTAACATGTCCTCCAGAATCTGAATAGTCCTTTCCGACTGCCCGTCAGTCTGAAGATGAAATGAGTGCTCAATTCTACCTCAGTACCCATACCTCTTTGTACGGCCCTCCAAAATTGAGATGTGAACTGAGTACCCCTGTCAGAAATAATAGAAACCGAAACTCCATGCAATCAGACAATTTCCTTAATGTAAATACCAGCTAACCGCTCTGAAGTATAAGAAGTGCTGACAGGAATGAAGTGCGCGGACTTGGTCAATTTATCCACAATGACCCAAATAGCATCAAAACTCTTCGAAGTTCGTGGAATCCCAACTACAAAATCCATGGTGATCCGCTCCCACTTCCACTCCGGAATATCTAACCTCTGAAGTAATCCACCTGGTCTCTGGTGCTCATACTTGACCTGTTGGCAGTTGAGACACCGTGCTACATACTCAACAATGTCTCTCTTCATCCGCCTCCACCAATACTGCTGCCTTAGATCCTGGTACATCTTCGCGGCACCCGGATGAATAGAGTACCGCGAACTGTGAGCCTCTGCTAATATTAACTCTCGAATACCATCCACATTGGGCACGCAAATACGGCCCTGCATCCTCATAACCCCGTCATCATAGATAGTCACATCTCGGGCATCACCTCGACGAACTCTATCATGAAGAACTAACAAGTGACAGTCATAATACTGTCGTGCCTTAATCTGATCAAATAAAGAAGACCGGGAAGCCATGCTAGCTACCACTCGCGGAGGGTCTGACAAATCCAATCTCACCAACTGTCCCACTAAAGCCTGAACATCAAGTGCTAACGGTCGCTCTACTACTGAAAGGTAAGCTAGGCTCCCCAAACTCTCGGCTTTGCGACTCAAGGCATCGGCCACTACATTGGCCTTTCCCAGGTGATACAGAATAGTTAAGTCATAGTCCTTAATAAGCTCTAACCATCTCCCCTGGCGTAAATTCAATTCCTTCTGCCTTAGCAGATACTGCAAGCTACGATGATCAGTGAAGATCTCACATTGTACCCCATACAAGTAATGCCACCAAATCTTTAAGGCATGAACAATGGCAGCTAATTTAAGATCGTGCACTGGATAATTCTTCTCGTGTACCTTCAACTGTCTGGACGCGTAGACACTCATCCTACCGTCCTGCATCAAAACTGCTCCCAATCCAACTCTAGAAGCATCACAATAGACTGTGTAAGAACCCGAACTTGTAGGCAATACCAATACTGGAGTTGTAGTCAATGCTGACTTGAGCTTCTGAAAGCTCTCCTCGCACTCATCAGACCATCTGAATGGAGCACCCTTCTGGGTCAATCTGGTCAAAGGTGAAGCAATAGAAGAAAATCCCTCCACAAAGCGACGGTAATAACCCGCCAAACCCAAGAAACTCCTAATCTCCGTAGCTGAGGACGGTCTGGGCCAACTCTGCACCGCCTCTATCTTCTTCAGGTCCACCTGAATACCCTCACTAGACACTATGTGACCCAAGAAAGCTACTAAACCAAGCGAAAACTCACATTTGGAGAACTTTGCATAAAGCTTCTCCTCCCTCAATCTCTGCAACACAACCCTCAAATGCTGAGCGTGCTCCTCCTGGCTACGAGAGTACACCAAGATGTCATCAATGAACACAATAACGAATGAATAAAGGTAAGGCTGAAACACGTTGTTCATCAAATGCATGAACGCGGCTGGGCATTGGTCAGCCCAAAAGACATAACCAGAAACTCATAGGGGCCATATCTGGTCCTAAAAGCGGTCTTCGGAATATCATAATCCTGAATATTCAACTGATGGTACCCAGACCTCAAGTCGATCTTGTAGAACACCCTAGCTACCTGAAGCTGATCGAACAAGTCATAAATACGGGGCAAAGGATACCGGTTCTTCACCGTAACCTTGTTCAGCTGCCTGTAGTCAATGCACATACGCATGGATCCATCCTTCTTCATTACGAACAACACCGGTGCACCCCAAGGCGACACACTAGGCCGAATAAACCCTTTATCTAGGAGTTCCTGAAGTTGTTCCTTCAATTCCTTCAACTCTACTGGGGCCATGCGGTAAGGGGGAATAGAGATAGGCTGGGTCTCAAGCAATAGGTCGATACCAAAATCAATGTCCCTGTCAGGTGGCATGCCTGGCAGATCTACTGGGAAAACTTCCGGGAACTCACGGACCACGGAAACAGAATCAATGGAAGGAGTCTCACTACTAACATCCCTCACAAAGGCCAGATAAGACTCACACCCCTTCCCAATCATACGATGAGCCTTCAGAAAGGAAATCACCCGGCTAGGCACGTACTCCACCGAACCTCTCCACTCAATCCTTGGCAATCCAGGAATCGCTAAGGTTATGGTCTTGGTGTGACAGTCGAGAACCTCATGGTATGGACATAGCCAATCCATGCCTAAAATCACATCGAAGTCAACCATGCTAAGTAATAATAGATCTGCCAGGGTGTCCCGACCCCCAATAAATGTAATACAAGATCCGGTCTACCACAACAGTATCCCCCACCGGAGTCGACACATGAACAGCTGAAAACAAGGACTCAATTTCAGGTGCGAGATCACTGGACAGAAGGTATAAAAACCAGCCTTCACGAATTTTAGCCATATTTCTTAATATTTCATCCGGGTTTGAAGTTTTTGAAGGGTTTTGAAGAGGGAATTCGATAGTTCTCCACCAAGGTAAGATTTTTGGACTCTAAACTCGTTTATATGTGATTAAAGGTTGGAATTATGGTGGAAATTAGGGAAAAATCAGTGTAAATTGGGTGATTAGGGCTTGGGATTTAGGATATTTAAAAAGGTGATTTGAGGGATCATTTGGACTACGAATTTAGTGTTCTTTATATGTACGGACTTGTGAGATGACGAAGAACAGTTTGGTATAAAATTTTCTGAATTTCGGGACGTGTGCCTGGGGGTCGGGTTTTGACCAATTTCGGGATTTTTGAGTATTGTGATACATTTCGATTGGGATTAGTTCCTTAGCATATTATAATGATTTACACTGATTGTTGGTAGATTTGGAGCACTCGGAGGCCGAATTTAGAGGCAAGGGCACTTCGGAGTAGTGTATTAGCCGGTTTTGAGGTAAGTAACGCTTCCAAACTTGGAATTGAGGGTTCGAAACCCCAAACTATTTGATATTTGTTGTTAATTAAGGTGACGCACTTGCCAAGTGACGGGCATGCGGGCGTTTACTGAATAATTATAGCCTGGCTTATCCCATGGCACTGTCTACTGGTTATCCAGATTAATATTATACTGTGAAGGTAGTAATTACTTTGAACGAAATAGAAAACATGCTAAGTATAAATGTTAAGGATTCACGCCGATGGGTTTAGACCGGAATGGTCGATTATTGCTGTCTCTATCTGTGATTATTGCTTTCATGTACTCAGTCCTGTTATAGTATATGTTTCATGCCTCAGTCTCGTAAGTTGCTAGTTTATTTTATATTATCATTGGTTTGGGCTGCATTGCATATGTTAGAGCATTCTAAGTGAGACTGGAAGGCACTGACTGAGTGAGGCTTGAAGCCTGGTTTTGAGACAGTTATGAGGTCGGACTGCACACCGCAGCGATCCTGAAATCATGCCTTCGTTGTCTTGATATAGCGCTTGGGCTGGAAGGATTTCTCCGTGGTTGTTATGTTCCGGAGATGGATTTCTCCGTGGTTATTATGTTCCGGATATGGATTTCTCCGTGGGGGCTGGATGAGCCTTTTCCTCAGTACTTAGTGACTGTGTCACTTGTGTTTATGTAATATCAGGGATGAACTTCCCTGGGCCTGAAGGCCGTATTCTAGTACTGAGTGGACCACCTTATGAAAGCTTGATTAATGAGTACACATCATTCATGATTCTATATGCATTCATGCTAGTATGCAGGGTTACAGACATATCTTGATACATCGTATTTATTTCTTGATATACTCCTGTCATGTCCAATTTATATACTGTTGTTTGAATTGTCGGAGGTTTAGTCTGTCACTACCTCTCAGCCCGTAGTTTGGTTTCGTTACTACTGAGTTGGTGTACTCACGTTACCCCCTGCACCTTGTGTGCAGATCCAGGTACANATCAGTTTCATCATAGTTGACAAGGTAGGAGCTGGCGACCGTGATCTCGTTATCTCTTTCCTTTCTACCTGTCACATTTATTTTCACACTATGTTAGTCATTTATTTTGATTTTATTTAGTATTAGCAGCTCATGACTGTGTGACTCTGGATCCGGGATTTGTAGGATTTGGTCTTTTAAATTTATTAAATTGGTTTACCCAAAATACTGCATTTATTATTATTGTTATTAATTTCAGAATTTGTTAAAAAGGGGATTTTTATGGGAATTGTATTTAGTTAAATAAAATGGGTGGCTTGCCTGGTTCCACGACAGGCGCCATCACGACTCCGAAAATGGGTCGTGACAAACACGCGGAATGTTCCAGCATAATATACTAGAGATTCGAGCACCTGTGTATGAACTTCCAGCATATTATACTGGACCGATATACTTTGTTGGAACTCCAGTATAATATATACTGGAGTTCCAATATACTTTGTTGGAACTCCAGTATAATATATACTGGAGTTTCAGTATACTTATGTTGGAATTCTAGTATATTATACTGGAATTCCAGTATATTATGCTGGAGTATTTTTCGGATTTGAACAGTGTTTTTGTTCAGATTTATCTTTACATAGAAAGTGACCAAATTTCGATTACTTTTAAAACATTGACTATTTTGAATGACCACTTGTAAATCAAGCATTTTTGAATTTCTACGTCCAATTTCAGAAAACCGTTCTACAATCGATGAGGAAAATATGAAAACCTATAACAAACTAGAGTCTATGAAATAAAATTAGTTGTTTTTTGTTAAAATTCTGTTTTAATTTTTAGAAGTATTTTTACATATTAACACTAAATATTAAAGTTAGAGACATGCATAGGCAGGGGATGCGAAAACGGCTTGGTACGCGATTTGCATGTTGTAGGAAAGCCTTCTTAAATGTGATAGTCGGAGCGAGATGATTATAATTTCTTGGGATTTTTTCATTCCTATACACTATTGAAAACTTTATTACCCTAAATGTTCATGTTTAGTTAATTACCCGGCATAAACAAATTTTGTTTACAAAAAATATACAATCCACCTTAAAAGGCTCTCAATCCATTATTTGTGACTTCAATCAAGGCATTTAGTTACACCCTTTTATTTATTTTTCTCCTCTCTCCCCTCTTCTCTCCAGATTCTGTCTTGATATCCCTGCTTTCTCTCTGACCGACCTTAAACTAAAAATAGTATGCTGATCGACCCAACATATATTCCAGTATTCGACATATGAACAATGACGCAATCCAATTGGCTTTTCATCCCTTTGTTCCTGCACTTCCCGCTATAATTTAATCAATTGATTGTAATTTATGAAAGCCAAATCACTACTGGGGAACAACTAACACGCAATCTAAATAAAGATGGATCACATATAACACATGTTACCACCAAACCAGCCTAGACACGTAATCCACTTATTCTCTTCGGAGAAAAATGAGAATATGCTAGCTTTTTACCAGATAACCACTCCATAGTTTCATAAAGTATGTTGACACAATCTCATTACATGCTTAGTGTTTTTTTTTTGGACAACACACCAGATTAATCCATCTAATGTTAACTTATACCCAGTTCCCTAACTAAAATATCCATCTAATGTTAACTTATATTAACAAAAATAAAAAATAATATTAATTTAGTAGTTTTTACCACGACAGTTTCATAGATAAGTTATACAAGCATTCTGGTATTAAATTTGTAAAGGAAAAATATAGGGGGGCATCTAGAAAATTAAATGCATCAAGTGCACGGTTAAAACCTTATTTCTACCAATTATATACAACTTATCTATATTATTTCTACCCAGTTATATACAAATATAATGTCATACCACTTAAATATAAATTTTATACAAAATTTATACAATATGTCTTTTGTATATTTTGTATCTGATTTATACATAGTAAAATTAAATTTTATACAACTAATTATATATTATACAATTTATCTACAACTTATCTATGACTTATCTACAATTTATCTATAACTTTCGCACATTATTTCTACCCAGTTAAATACAACTACAATAAAATACAACTTAAATATAAATTTTATACAAAATTTATACAATATGACTTTTGTATATTTTGTATCTGATTTATATAGAGTAAACAAAAATTTCATACAACTATTTATATATTATACAACTTATCTATAATTTTCATACATTATTTCTACTCAGTTATATACAACTA
>ML309972.1:0-22597 GCA_005239505.1 Nicotiana paniculata
ATTTAGCCAGCCTCTGAGGGAATGGAGCTGGCGGTCTCTTTTTCCCATTGATTTGGGACTTTTATTTCCCATCCACCACCGCAACTACCGGCTTCTGAGTTATCTCCACTTCTTTTTCAGTCTCACTTTGTGCACTTGGTTCTTCTTCACTAGGTTGCACTGTTGCCTTCGTCAAATTTGTTGAATCATCAAGTTTAATCGGCCTGGATACCAGTGTCTCGACCTGTCTACTTTCATGAGCTCTTTCCAGTTCCAAGTTTAACTCTCTTCCACTGCGAAGAGTCACTGCCATCAGCTGCCTTGGGCCCTGGTCCACAGGATTTACCTGAGTATCTGCAGGTAAAGTTCCAGTAGGATGACTGTTTACTGCCATAGATATCTGGCCCAACTGTATTTTAATATTTTTAATAGCTGCATCATGTACATCTACTCTTTCACTGATTTTGACATTTGACCCAATTACCTGCTGCATCATAGCTTCTAACCTGGCAAACCCATCTTCTCGCCTTCCCCCTTGTTGTTGCTGAGGAGGGTAGTATAATTGTTGCTGATTCTGATGGGTATAACCTTGTGGCCTCTGATACGGTGCTGCATTACCTTGTGGTCCCCTGACACCCATATTTCCACTATTTTGCTGTTGAGGTGGCCTATATGGTTGAACTTGTTGACCCCAATTATGTCCCCCTTGTCTCTGGCTTCCATAATTCGACACATAATTCATATTTTCTGTATAAGGAGGGTGATGACATTCTGTATTCCAGTGATTACCAAGTGGTTGACTAATGCAAGAAGTGCATAAGCCCCCATTGGTTGTGTCAACGATGTGTACTTGCTGTTTTTGTCCCGATTCTTCCACCTTCTTAGTAAGTATACTCATTTGTGTTATCAAGGTGGCTACGTTCTCTGCAATGGTAGTAGATGGATCGAATGGCACTGAATGAACTACAGGAGTAATGGTTGCATTCCTTGTTGTCCATCCTAAATTCTGTGCCATTTTATCAAGGAATATTTGAATCTCTCTCCACGTTTTGCTCAGGAATGCTCCACCAGCCGAAGCATCAATATTTTCTTTCACAGTATCAGCCAAACCCATGTAGAACCGCTGCCCCAACATTTGCTCTTAAATCTTTCCCATGTCTCTTGCAATGTTTCAACTGGTTTCTGTCTAAAACTCAAGATTTCATCAATTTGTTGAGCAGTCTTGTTGGGTGGGTGAAACTTGTTCACGAACTGTTTGACTAACTCCTCCCATGTGGTAATGGAATTGATGGGGAGTGAGTTNATTGCCTCCTGAGTGACGTTTGGCTGCCTTTGCATTTTGCAAATTGACAGGAAGTTCTTTAAATGTTGTTGGGGTCTTCGATGTATGACCCTGAGAATAGCCCTTTGTTCTGAAATAGGTGCAGCATATTATTTTTTATCTGAAAGGACTCGGCCTGTATCTGAGGAACCAGTATTGCTGTGGCCAAATTCTCAGTTTTCGGTTGTGCCCAGTCATATAAAGGAGCCTCTGCCCCTATTTGAGCGACTGGGTCTACCACATCATCCCCATGATTGTTCCGGTTATGTGCATCTTCCATGTCGGTTTCAATTTGTTCAATTTGTGGTTGATGTTTGCTTTTCCGGTTGGTCCGGTTTATGGTCCTGAAAACTTTCTCGGGGTCTGATAAGGCTTCAATTACTTCACCAGTCCTCGATGAGTTTCTAGGCATGCACCTGCAACACGTTAGCAAACGTTAAACATTCAATGTAAAAACGAAAATTTGAAGACAATTGACTATATTTCAGAATTTTGTATTTCTTCAAACTCAATTTATAATACCGTTAATTCCCCGGCAACAGCACCAAAATTTGATCACCCTCAACTCTTCTTGTAGAAGACTAAGCGGGCGCTGCAAATATAATCCGGGGTATTACGCCCGGAGTCAATCCCACAGGGAATTTACGTATCAATTAAGTCGTTAAAATACTAAACTATTACTTAATCAATCTTCTCAAGACTTTTGAATATCAAGTGGTGATGTTTACTAAATCTAACAACAAAATAATAAACTAGCAATTAACTAACAATATAGTGTAAACAATGATAATAAAGGTCTAAGGTTATGGTTTCCCCCGTTGGTGAATTCTTCCTCGGATATTTCTTATAGTTTAATTAGTCACCTCTATCAATCATGAACGCTCTATCTATCACAAATCTCTCTCAAGTAATTATGATAATTTACTAGACGCACTCTCTCAAGTTACGCTAGCTAGATTGCATTACAGTTCACTTTAGATTGCACCCGAGGTATCGTTATCTCTAATCCAACCTCTAAACCCTCGGTTATGACTTTCGTCTATACTCTGGGAGTGGTGTTGTTCAAACAATTACCTAAATATGCACTCTCTCTCAAGTAGATACATAATAATTAGGAACAGCTAATTGATGGCCATTCAATTAACTACAACAAGAACGTAGTTGAACAAATAGAGAATAATCAACCAAATATATTAATATCGCAATAAATTCATCCCCAACGGGTTCTACCAAAACCCTAGATTAAATAAGTTAGCTAGACATGTTCATAAGAATCAAACTCAAAATAAATTGCATAATTGAATTACAAAGTAATGAATAAAAGATGTAGAAATCAATGTTTTGTCACTTCAATGGTTTCTTCTCTTCAAATCCTTTCTCTCCTTCCAATCCTCGTTAAGTTGTGTTTTAGGAGTCTATTTATATGTTTAGGACAAACCCTAAACGTGTAGGAGACTTCTATTCCAACCGAGAAACACTTAAACTTGTCAAAACTCGGAATTGACCGAAACAGGGACCTAGCGTTATGAGGCTAACACCTGGATAACGCCAGGCTAGGGCTGGCATTTGGACTCCAATGCCAGGCTAACGCCAGGCAGGGCCAGGCGTTTGGGCTCTGGCGCCCAGCTATAGCCCAGTGCACTCCCCCTCGCCTCTTGAGCGTATTTTCAATATATTTGCATCCATTTAGCTCGGTTTCCATCTTCAATTCACCTACACATAAAATAGACTCTATTATGAATATAAAAGTGTATTTTTATCATTAACGCACATAAAATGTAGGGATATAACATGTTAAACCATGAATTCTAGCCTCGCATCAGGGAGCGTATTACCATGGATTTCGTTGTTGGGCTCCCACGGACTTTGAAGAAATTTGATGTAGTATGGTCGTTGTGGATAGGTTGACCAACTCGGTGCATTTCATTCTAGTGGCGGCTATCTATTCTTTAGAGCAGTTAGCTTAAATCTATATCTGGAGATTGTTCATTTTCACGGCGTGCCGGTTCTATTATCTCCAATCGAGGCACACAATTCACATTGCATTTCTGGAGAGTTGTGCAGTGTGAGTTAGGTATGAGGGTTAAGTTGAGTACAATATTTCACCTCCAAAACTGACGGGCAGTCCGAGCTCACCATTAAGATCTTGGAGGACATGTTGCGCGCCTGTGTTATAGACTTCGGGGGTTCTTGGGATCAGATCTTACCGCTTGTGGATTTGCCTACAGTAACATCTACCATTTGAGCATTCTAATGGCTCCTTATAAGGCCTTATATGGGAGGCGGTGTCGTGCTCTAGTTTATTGATTTGAGTCAGGAGAGGCTAGTTTGTTGGGCACTAATTTGGTTCAGGATGCCTTAGAGAAAGTTAAGTTAATTCGGGATCGGCTTGTACATCTCTGTCTAGGCAGAAAAGTTATACTGGTCGGAGGGCTCGTGATGTAGCATTCATGATGGGAGAGAGGTTTTTGATTCGGGTTTCACCCATGAAGGGTGTGATGAGGTTCAGGAAGAACGACACGTTGAGCCCGAGGTATATCGGTCCCCTTGAGATCCTTGAGAGAGTTAGTGAGGTGGCCTACAGACTTGCATTACCATCCAGCTTATCGACAGTCCACCTAGTATTCAATGCTTCCATGCTCCGAAAGTATCACGATGATCTGTCCCATGTATTAGATTTCAGCACAGTCCAATTGGGCAACGATTTGACCTATGAGGATGAGTTGGTGGCTATTCTAGCACGGCAGGTTCGAAAATCTAGGTCTAAGAGTTATCCTTCTGTAGAGTGCATTAGAGAGGTCAACTGATCGAGGCAGCTACGTGGGATTTCGACTCTGATATGTGGAGTAGATACCCACATCTTTTCACATGTCCAGGTACTTTTCTATGTCCGTTCGAGGACGAACATTTCTTTTAGAGGTGGAGTGTGTGATGACCCAATAGGTTGTTTTGAGTACTAACCCTTATTTATATGTTTCAAGACCTCTATTAGCTCTATTTATTGTTTCTCGATTTGCATACGCAGTCCGTATCTTTTTTTGGAAAGATTTTTATGTGAAAATTTGAAGAAAACATGATTTTTAACTTTAAAACAACTTGAGCTGGGTACGGTCAACATTTTATATAATGACACCATATCAGTATTTTGACGATTTCGGTGGGTCCTTATCATGATTTTTGACTTGGGCGTATGTCCGGAATTGAATTCGGAAGTCCCCAATTTGAATTGACTTATTTTGTCGAACGCTAATAATTTGAAGGTTTAGAATTTTTCTGCAAAATTTGGTGCAAATCGGAATTTGCTTGATAGGATTCGAACGCTCAGTTGTGATTTAAAAAGTTCCTGAGTTTTCTTTGAAATTTCATAAAATTTAATGTCTGATTCGTAGTTCTAGGTATTATTTTGTGTTTTGACCGCGAGCGAGTTTATATGATATTATTACAGTTGTGTGCACATTTGGTTTGGAGCCTGAGGGGCTCGGGTGAGTTTCGCATAGGCTACGAACCATTTCAAACTTAAGAAAATGACGGTTTCAACTATTTTCTTGTGTATGGTGAGATGTGCTTCGTGATCGCGAAGGGGAACTTAGGATTGGGGCGGATTTCTTCTTCGCGAACGCGAGGAACTGGTCACGAACGCGAATCAGTGGAGGGCTTACCCTTCGCGAACGCGACTTTTCTCACACGAACACGAAGAGTTATGGGATTCTTGAGGGAGACAGCTAGTTACTCTATGCGAATAAGAGGGTTGGCTTGCGAATGCTAAGGTAGGCAGAGCAAGACTAGGCGAACACAAAGGGTAGCTCGCTAACGCGAAGGCCTTTTGGCCGTTGTGCTTTGCGATCATGTTGGGTGCTTCATGAACGCGAAGAACACCTGGCACCCAGTGATTTAAACATTTCAAAGTCGGGATTTTCTTCACTTTTCACCATTTTCAAGTTTGAGCTCGCCCTAGAGGCGATTTTGAAGAGGTTTTTCATCCACACTTCATTGGTTAGTAGATTTTAACTTGTTTCATTACATTTTCATAAACACTCATTGATTTTAACCTTTAATCTATATATTTTTAAGGTAGAAATTGGGGATATTGAGAAATTGAGATTTAGACATGAAATTGAGGTCAGATTTCGAAACTAATTACATAACCGAGCTCGGGAGTGAATGGGTAATAGGGTTTTGGTCTGAATCTCAGATTTTGACCAAGCGGGCCCAATGTTGATTTTTCTTGACTTTTTCCAAAATCATTAAAGATTGAATATTTTTCAGTTTTGGGTAGTTTCTAAAGCCTATTTGAATTATTTGAACTATATTTGGCAAGATTTAATTTGTTTGAAAGCTAATTCTAGAGGAAAAGTAGTGGTTTAGCATCAATTTGGTTGCGGAGTGAGGTAAGTGTCATGGCTAACCTTGACTTGAGAGATTAGGACTTGTTGATCTATTTTCTACATGTATGATGTGCGAGGACAGTGTATTTCTGAAATGACGAGTATATATGCGTTGTCATTGAGTATTAAAGCATCAGGGTGAAATTTATTTCTTTGAGTTATATTATTTCATTGACTATGTTTTCCATGCTTAGGTTGGAATATTAATTTTTAATTGTTCGCCTCATATTTATTGTTTATTTAGAATATGTTGGAAATTTTGAAAGTTGAGTCTGTTATCTTAGCACTATAATTGAAGTGAAATTTTTTTTTCCGCCTTGCATTTGTTGCTCGGATTTTGTATTGTTGCTTGGTGAGGAAGGGTGAAAAAGGACGAAGGGTATTGCCGTACCTTATTTGCATTCATTATCATATATTGAGAGGTTGTGAGGATTAAAGCACGAAGGGTGATGTCGTGCCAGAGAGTAAAAGTACGAAGGGTGATGCCGTGCCATTTTATTTATGATATTACACGGTGAGGACGAGAGTAAAAGTACGAAGGGTGATGTCGTGCCATCTTTATTTCATTGCCTTATTTGATTCCCCGACTGGTGATTTATTTGGTTACATTGTTGCTTAATTGGTAAGATGTTATTTTGTGATTTCGTACTTTTCATTCTTATGATATTTCCCCTTTCGCATGTCCCCTATATATATATTTGTACGGGATTTTACGTCGGTATCTTGTCATAGTCCCGTCAATAACTCATCGAGGTTAGGCTCGAAACTTACAGAGTACATTGGGTCGGTTGTACTCATCCTACTCCTTTTTAAAGATAGGGGTAAGGTATGTGTACATAATACCCTCCTCAGAAGCCACTTATGGGAATATGAATATACTGGGCTTGTTATTGTTGTTGTTTGTACTCATGCTACACTTTTGCACTTCTTGTGTAAATACTAGTGTTGGTCCCAGCGGCTTCTAGCGGTGTTCTACTCAGATTCAGCCACATTTGGAGACTTGAGGTATAGTTGCATGCGTTCGCAACCCTAAAATCTCCTTCCTTCTCTAATTTAGTATTTACCTAGTCTCACACAGTTTTACTTTGTTCCAAACCATATATATAGTACTCTAGTTGCTCATGTCTTCGTGACTCTGGATTCTGGGAGATGTTTATATATCTTCATGTGTTCATTATTATACCATTTCAGACAATTTCGGCATTGTTTTAATTAATGTGTTATTTTGAATTGTTAAAAATTGATTAAATAATCTAGCTAATGTTGGCTTGCCTAGTAAGTGAAATGTTAGGCGCCATCATGGTCCCGAGGGTGGGATTCCGGGTCGTGGCAGGTTTTTGGCTAGAAATTTAGGAGTTTGTACTTTTGAGAATTATACCTTGATTTGAGGCCGGATCTTGAAACAAATCACATATTTGGACTTTGGATAGACTTTTTGTTAACTTTTCTAAATATGTCAAAGATCGAACCTTTTTGATACTAGGGTAATTTTGAAAGCTTGTTTTGACTGGTTTGAGTATTAATTAGCTAGATTCGAGTAGTTTGGAGGCTTGTTCTAAAAGGAAAGGCAATTTGCGAGGGTTGAAATATTCCGTAAAGAGGTAAGTAACTTGGTTAAACTTGATTTGAGGGAATTAGTATATAACTGTGTCTAATTGCTATGTGTTATATGTGTTGGGAGCGGCGTATATGCAAGGTGAAAAATATATATGTGGTTGCTATGAGTTAAGCATATGAAGTGAACTAGCTTACATACATTTTGTTACTTCATGTATTATGCCTTTTATTCTTTTATTAGATTGTGAATTCTTTGACGATTCATATTCATGTTAATCGTTGTGTTGAGCTTGTTGTGATATTGGGTACTAAGACTATTGAAATATTGATTTGGCTATTGGTACAAAGTAATGACTATTTTCCATTTGGCGAGTTATGTTCAATCATTCTTCTTGATATTGTTAGTGCTTCCCACCTTGCTTGGTACTGTTTTACATGTTTATGCTTGGTGAGGAAGAGTGAATTGCACGAAGGGTGTTTTCATACTTGTGAAGAAGTATGATTATGCACGAAGGGTGCTTCCATGTTTATGCTTGGTGAGAAAGAGTGAATTGCACGAAGGGTGTTTCTACACTTGTGAGAAAGAATGATTATGCACAAAGGCTTCTTTCGTGCTTTTTTATATTATTATTATTGCACGAAGGGTGTTTCCGTGCTTGTGAGGAAAAGAGGATATGCACGAAAGGTATTTCGTGCTTGTTGTTATACTTATACTTGGTGAGGAAGAGTGAACTGCACGAAAGATATTTTCGTACTTGTGAGGATGAGAGTAAAAATACGAAGGGTAATGTCGTGCCATTTGATTGATATATCTTATTACTTCTTTTTACTATACAAACTGCTACTGTAATTGTTTCATGGTTGGATTGTCAAATTACTTGGACTTGGATTTTTGGAAAAGGCTTTTTTGGTGTTATTTGAGGTTATAGTCATTATACTCCTCAGTTACTATTTTCATTATTCCTCGTATTATTTCTTCTTGCTACTACACTTGTTATCTCACGTGTTACCTGATTTTCTATCTTAGTTGCTACTATTCTTGTGCTCTTAATTGTTATATCTCTCATCATTTTCTGGTTACTTAACTGCAAAGGTTTATATGTAGGTGTCATGTATTAACCTCGTCACCATCTTATTGGGGTTAGACTCAACACTTACGGATTATATTGGATCAGTTGTACTCATATGATCTGCACTTTCTGTACTGATTTTGACATCGAACCTAGCGGTACACAGGGGACGGGCTACCTTGTTTGGTTGTGGAGACTCGAGTTAGTGATGCACTCTCGTTCGTAGACCTTGATGTCACCCATCTTTTAGATCTTCTACTGTGCATTCATATCAAATACTATATTTATTATTTCTGTTATTGTACTTAGGAATCGGTAGATGCTTATATACTCAGTGACTCCGATTTTGGGAGGTGTTAGACGGTTGTTGGTTTTAGTTGTGATATACATTATTTAGGACTTTGATGCTCTCCACGTGTACAGAACTTTATAAGGAAGTAATGGCGGTTGCATGGTAAATCCTCCCAAAACTATTTCTACTATATATACGCCAAAGATCATGCCATTTCTCAGATACTTCTGGAGACTTACTCGGAAAGTGGGGTACAATATGTATTGGTAAAATTTGACTCTAACACGTGGATAGATCGTAGGGTCGTGTCCTGGAGAAGCGCCCCAAAGATAGTTCCTAGGATCTATCAATAAAGTCATGGACTAGGATTTGACTTGGTCCTCAACCATCCTTAAAACATTAGGATCCACTCGTAACTACTATGCTAGAAATTTCTCCCATAAACGGCAAATATCTCGGTAGTTATTAACCATTAAGAGCGATATCACGTGAATTTTGGACCTAGGATATGAATACCCCCACTCTATTATTTTGCAGGCATTGTGACTGTCACAACCCAAACTCCCATCGTCGGAACCGTGATGGCGCCTAACATTGCACTTGCTAGGCAAGCCAACATTAGAGATTAACAACATAAAAATCTTAAAACTTGCGGAGAATTGCTACACTTAAACACATGATAAATTAATAAGGAAACAAAAATTCATAACAACATCTGCGCACATAATATATATATACCCATGATTTGGAGTCACAACTCAAAGACTACTATAATTTATCTAGAAGTATTTAGCGAAAGGAAAAATACAATTGTCTATGATTCAAAGAAAAACAGTAAATGAACATATGAGAGGGGACTCCAGGGACTGCGGACATCGGCAGATATACCTTGGGTCTCCTGAGTAAAGAAGTCAACAGCAATCTCAGAATCAGCTCTGATCGACACCTGGATCTGCAAAGAAAGTGCAGTGTGCAGCATCAGTATAACCGACCCCATGTACTGGTAAGTATCGAGCCTAACCTCGGTGAAATAGTGACGATGCTAGGACGAGACACCCACAGATAACTTATGCAGTATAATTATACATGTAGCAATAACAGTAAGAAAAGAAATAGAGCAGGAAATAATGGGAAGGGGACATGCTAAGGGATTCACAATATAAAGAATAAGAAACAGGGATAAGACAGAATCAATCAATATGTCTTAAACGAAATAAACAAGTAAAACAGTACAGGAAATTGCACGGCATCACTCTTCGTGTTTTTACTCTCAATCTCACCATATGAATAATAGAACGGCACGACATCACCCTTCGTGCATTAACTCTATCATAACATAACACGGCATCACCTTTCGTGCATTAACACTCACAAGACATGGCACGGAATCACCCTTCGTGTATTAACACTCACTCACAAAAATTATACGGCATCACCCTTCGTGCTTTACACTCTTCCTCACCAAAACAAAGATCAATAACAACGGAGAGACAGAGGTATCATAAATCAATCCTACTTCAATATTCAGTACCACAATACCAATCTCAACCTTGAGTCAATACTCAACAATTACCAATTTCAGTAAAAATAAGATGAGAGTAGCCCAACATAACAATTAGCTAAGCTCAGCATGAACAGATCGATTAAAGCCTACAACAGTTACAAGAATAGTATTCACTTGCATGCTATGACTCGACATCAACACATAGGTGTTCGTCACTTCACCTATATATTGTACTCAATAACCAAACATGTAGCAAGTAGTCAATTAATACCTAATGCCTCAAGCCAAAGTTAGACACGGCCCTTACCTAGATCTGCAGGCTACTCACTGCTCAAGTACCGTTTTTCCTCTAGAATTCACCTCCAACTCACTCGTATCTAGTCATAATTAGCTTAATAACATCAACTATCCCTAAAGAAATCAATTTCAATACAAAATTATAGAATTCCCAAATTTTCCCCCAAAAAGTCAAAACTCAACCCCGGGCCCGCTTGGTCAAAACTCGAAGTATGGACCAAAATTCATTTACCATTCACCCCCGAGCCTGAATACGTAATCAGTTCCGGAGTCCGAACCCAAATCGAGGCCTAAATCTCCAAATTTGTAAAATTCCCAATTCTCCAAAAATCCATAATTTCTACCCTTAAGAACAAGATTTAGGACTAGTATTTCAATGAGTGATAATGAAAATTGAAGAAAACGAGTTAAGAAGCGCAAACTGATGATTTGTTGTCGAGTTATCTCTTCAAAAATCTCCATAGGTCGAGTTCTAGGGATGAAAAATGAAATTTGGGACGAAATATCGTTTTTGTTATGTTTTGAAAATCACCCGATAGGTCTTCATCGCGTTTGTGAAAGACATGCCGCGATCGCGAAGCACAGCAGCCCAAAGGCCTACTCGTTCACGAAGGCTATGCCCCCTTGCCTTCGCGTTCGTGAACCATTGCTCGTGTTCGCGTAGAAGGTATGACTGACCCCTTCCCCAGGTCCCTAACACTCCGCGTTCGCGGTGGGCTGGTCGCTATCGTGAAGGGTAACTCCCCCCATCGCCTCGCATTCATGACCCAGTCTCTGTGTTCGCGTAGAAGAAACTCCTCCCCAGCCCCGTTTTCTTTTCGCGATCGCGAGAGTGTCTTCGCGATCGCGAAGCACAAAGTGGTAGCACACTAGAAACAGCAGAAACATCAGATTTTCTAAGTCTTAAAATACCCGTGGCTTATCCGAAACTCACCCGAGCCCTCGGGGCTCCAAGCCAAACATGCACAAAAGTCTAAAAAGTCATACGGACTTGCTCATGTGATCAAATCGCCAAAATAACACCTAGAACTTCGAATTTAGCACTAAAACCTATGCATTTCTCAAGAACATTTTAAAATTACTATTTTCTCAACTAAAGGTTTGAATCACGTCAAATCAGTTCCGTTTCTCACCAAATTTCACAGATAAGGTATAAATATCATGACGGACCTGTACCGGACTCCGGAACCAAAATACGGGCTCGATACCAACAAGATCAAACTTTAAGAAAATTCTTTAAAATCATAATTTTTCAGTCTTTCAATTTTAGTCAAAAATTCATATCTCGAGTTAGGGTCCTCGGAATTCGATTTTATGCATACGCCCAGGTCCCATATTTTACTACGGACCACCGGGACTGTCAAAATATGGGTTCGGATCCGTTTAAGGCCAAAATCATTGTTACTTCAATTCCTCACATAAAAGCTTTTCGGAAATACGTCCGGAATGCGCACGCAAATCGAGAAGGGTAAAAATGAAATATTTAAGGATAGAGAGTGCGTAATAGAGTTCTAAAACACAAGATGACCCTTTGGATCATCACAATGGCCCGCAAGGAAGATCAACAAGATCACTCTTACTTCTGCTTATTTACTTTTATTTCTTTATTCACAACTCTTGTAGCCTAATCCCACGATTCATTTGACTAAGCTTAGATTCGAACATGTTGCTAACAACCTCACTAAAAATAAATTTAATTATTTGTTTTTGAAATTATTTTTGGGTTAAACAATTCAGTTCTGGGTAGGACTTTAATGTCTCATTTTGTTCTTGTTATTCATTAAGCCATCAAAGGATGTGATGGGATGAATAATATTCGTCCACTTTTAAACAGGAATTTTGGATTAATCAAATGCCTTAACTGGATAAATTTTTAATAGGGAGGGGTTCCTCATTCTATTTTGAATATATATATAAATATTTAAGTGTGAACTTAATTATTAATGTCTATAAATTTGAGATTGCCGTAGGAACGTGGATATGAACATATCCTGAGATAGCATGTGTGGTAGCTAATTTAGTTGAGGTTGATATAAGAAACAAATTTCAACAACTGAGATTGCAGAAATACTAATAATTGATTAATACCATGTCCCTTTCACAACTAAGTTGGTAGCTTATTTTATGATTTTATCTACCTAATCACTTGTCGTTATATTATTAGGATGCTATATTAAAAGAAAATTTATTTGATGCTATGTCCTCTCAGCAAGCTCAAAGTCAGTTTCGGTATAGATTGCTTCCAGAACAAGATCAACGTTAAACATGAAGATGTGATTGTTGGGGTTTTTACGCTATTAATGTTTAAAATAGGGTGAATGAGAAATAAAGAGAAAAATGAAATATTTGAATAATATTTGAGTTTCTCCTTGATTGTCCCATATGGGAAGAGGAAAAAAATTTTGATGGGTACATAAAGAATTGCTCTTCTTCTAGCTTATAAAGAGTTGAGAAGAAGGCAAGCAGTGCGCCGTCGTCGTCGTCGCTCGGCTTCGGTCAAATGATCGATTGATTGATTTTTGGACCAAATTTATTTGTTAATAGTAAATATTAACAGAAATGTTATTAAATATTTATTTTAATAACAAAAATATTAATATTAAAATAAAAACTTTGGCTATAAATACAAGTCCATTCTTTCGGATTTTCCATACGAATTTCTGAGTTCTCCTCTTTCTTCTGCATATTTTAACTTCAAAGAAAGCAATAGTAAGTGTGATTTTCTACCGAACTTTGTGTTCGCTGAAATACTGGTGTTTGAAGTACCACTACACCAGTGTGTCTTGGGAAGAAATAATCTATAACCTTGGGTACTAGGAGGGGATTAAACTCCTTAAGAAAACACCGTGAATTTCAGTCGGCTCAAATTAATTTTTATTTCGTTTACATTTCTGTTTGAATATTATTATTTTTATTATCTCCAAAATTATTTTACAAATACAGTTTATTAACAGTGATATTTTTAAATGTTACTATTAATTATATTTTGTATTTAAGATTTAGGAATATCTTTATTATCTCTTTTCTTAATTCATCTCTTTCTAGAAATAGTTTTGTCCAGTCCTGGTCTTCTAGAAAGGGACAATTGCTATTTGCTCCCTCCAGTCTGTTTAGTTACACGGAGGATGCTTTACAGATCCCCATAATTGTATTAGTTTATGTTCGTGTATACGTACTACGGTTCAAATTTGACCTTGACCAACCTATTATAATACCAAAGTATCTAGAAGTGAACTTCAATGATTTCAATTACACCTTACGTTTATGTTTTCGTACTTGAATTTGTTGTATTATGACTATTGATTCAGAACATGATATTTATAAAAAAATACATTTTTTTATATATAGTTAACTTTATCTGTAACAGACTCGTTTGTTATTCACTAATTATACTGAATGGCTGTTATTCACATATATCAACATTTAACGTTTAAATATTCTTTGGCCTCCATAGATAAGATTATTCAAAAATTAATTATTTTTTGCTTTCTAATATTACATATAAAAGATAAGCAAATTATTCAAATTTAAAAACTCAAAAGATATGCATATTTCACTAGTTAAATATTAAAGAAAGCTAATATATTATTAATAAATTCATAACTAAATGTATAAAAATTTAAACTCTACGGCACACATTTTAAAGCTATTTAGAAAAATAAATTCTTTCAAGATCAATGGAAGAACTTTGTAATTGTAGCTTATTTCGTAGATTTCATTCTCTTACTAGCAATATAACGCTTGACTTGTCAAAGATTCGTATCTAAATTTTCAGCAAAAAAAGGAATCCAATAGCTTTTCCTTGAAGACAATCTAAGAGATTAACAGTTTAATTTTCTATCTAAATATTTTTTGGTATTCTTTCAATGGAAAAAATATTATGTGCAAATCTTCAAATCTTATGTCTTATGCAAAATAAAAAATTTGTGCAATGGTAAAAGACTGTGTGCATATTTTTAGAATTATAATTAGCAACCTTAAAGATTTAATATAGTTGTTATAAAGCGGTAATTTTACAAAGAGCGTTTTGATATAAATATGAATGTTGCAATTATAGGTAAAAAGTTGCTATAGAGATGTAAAATATAACTTAAAATCGGTTATGCGGAAAAATTGACTTTTATAGGAAAGCCTATTATATAGGGATGTTGTTATAAAGAGGTTTGACTTTATATATTTAAGTTATGTATAATATAATGGTAAAATTAGGAATTTCACTAAGAGTATTTAAGGTTTGTGATCTATATATTTTGACCAATATATATAATAAAATAACTTTTTATATTCTCAGTACAATTTTCATATTAAGGTTGTTCAACTGGGTACCTTTCATTCTATGTGGCTATGTCATTAATATATAAATACAGGACTAGAAATCCCAACCACTGGACTCATCACTATGTTTGACTGGGTCTATAATTTAGTACTTTTCAGCAATACTAAAAGTTTTGCAAAAAATAAATTCATGTTTATACTAAAAGTTATGAGATCAAATAAACCCATCAATATTATTACATTTGTCATTGATAATACATATTAGGTTCAAATGAACCTGATGAGTCTATATTTCATTAAATGGTACCCACTGCCTAATAACGTTATCAAGATTAACATTGACGGCATCTTCAATCAATCAACCAACAGATCGAGAGCTGCAGGAACTTTCCGCAACTCCACTAATCAATGATCCGGGGATTCACAACCAGTTTAACTTGTTTCTCTTCTACTGAAGTTGGACTAATAGCAATTCGGCTAGGCCTACAGTTAGCTAGGGACTTTAGCCTTGGGCCATTTCAAATAGAAACGGATTCACAGGTACTATGCACCATGATCAAACATGGTAATGAACTTTATTTGCCTATTACTTCTGACTGCAGATCACTGATGTTGGAACTTTATCAAGTGGAGCTTAGACATGTTTACCGTGAAGATAATGCTGTAACAGTTGTCTTGGCTAAGCATGACATGAACCTCACACCATCAGATAGACGACAACCATGGCATCTCTTATATTACTTATCACCTCCTCTCTTTGCTTTATCAGCTTTCAATAAGGACTGCTCTCAAGACTTGCACGCTTGAACAGTCTTGGCTTATAATAACTATAACTATTACGTTACTTTATTTTTAATATAAGTCTCCTTATTAGCAAAAAAAGATATACATTATCACCTTAATCTGTATCTCTTATGATTAAATTGTTCAATTTGACGTAATTAACTTCACTAGTGTTTAGAAGGGGTAATAAGTCTCTGGGAAGAGAGAGAGTGAGTGACCTCTCACTAGAAAATTAATCAGGGAACTAAAATCCAATTCCACCAAAATCCCCTAATATAATCAAACCACAAATCCCTAACACATTATCCTACAAGGATAAACTGCTTCAAGATGAATTCTTCATTAACACCACACATACAGTGGAAGGGACATCAACAATTCCAACGGACACTCAATCATCAGAAATGGGAACTATTAAACCAGTGGAGTTATCCCACAAAATGAAACAAATAATCCTAATGGAGGATGACAGGAAATGCATGTACAATCCTTAGAAATATTCCGTCATCATAAAACTCATGGGTAAGCGTCTAGTGCATCGCTATCTAAAAAAGAAAATTCAAGACTTGTGGAAGACAAATGAAAATTTTTCACTAATTGATCTCGGAGAAGATTACTGTACAGTTAAGTTAGCTAAGGAGGAAAACATGACCAAGATACTACAAAATGGACTTTGGTTTATTAATGAATTTTTCTTATCATTCCAAAAATGGGTGCCCAATTTTGTAGCCAAAGAAGCACAACAAAGCTACACTGCAGTATGGGTATGATTGCCACAACTTCCCATGAAATTTTACGATGGCATTATTCTAACCAAAATTGGGAATTGTATTGAAAAATTACTCAAAGTGGATGCATGTACATCGGCCACACTACGGGGAAGATTTGCAAGGCGTTGTGTGGAATTGTAATTGGAGCAACCAGTACAAAATTTCATAATGATTGGCCACCACAAGCAACATATCCCATACGAAGGAGATAATGTTCCTACGCAAAGCCTACGGAAGGTTGGAAAATACATTAAAGGAGCTGCTCCTACTGCCCTCAACCAATCAAGCAAAGAGATCAACCAACATTAGAGACACCACAACCCATGAAAGCAACTGCCCAGGAGTGGCTGATGGTTTCTTTCCCAAAAAAAAAGGTAAATCTAAAATAGCCAACCAGTCTAAAGACATGGCTAGCCCATCCATAGCCCCAGGTATTAATGTCCGCATATATGATGTTTCATCTGGGTATCTTAACACGCAACCTTTAAAATATGTCAACAAAGAACTTCTTGCTAACCATTATGCAGTAGTAAATCAATTTCCAGTCGACAACATTAATGACCAAGCCAAAATTGTCAAAAATCAAAGAAAAAAGCCATCCCCTTGAGGTGAAAGTAGCTTTGATAACCGCTAGGAGAGGACGAGGTTTTGGAAAAGAATAAGAAAATAATTAAAAATAACTCTGAGAATTTGCATGATACAAAGACTCTACACACTACAAGTGTCCATAACGTGGCACACAGTACCTGCCACAATGATTGCCTAAATCCTTTGCTTAATAAAATTGATTTGGAAGAAAATCTCACACAAACCAATCGGGCATACCAAGAGAGCACCAACTACCATATCAACAATAATTACCCTACTAATAAAGATTCAACATCTAATAACCAACATGCAAAATTCCTCCTTTCCACCTAATCCAAAATTTAACACATGGAAGACAATAGGAACCAAGTGGTGGAGGCCATATCCATGCAAGATTTGGATAAAACCCTTACTCTACCTCCCTCAAATCCCATGCAAATAGATACAATCATTACAAACCCTCCCAATCCAATAGACGGCAGCCCATATATAATATTAGAACACAATCAAAATTCCAAGAACTCCACTAACACTAAGAAGAAGGTAACGACTTATTCAACTGTACCATCTCACTTGACAATAAACCATGAACAATATCCCACCCACCTCCTTATTTTCCCTCCAATCCTGTGATCTACGCCCAACCTCCTAATCCACCAAACCATGGATCAAAATCGTGCGTGGAACTAGGCCTTCAAGGCCATGTAGTGTCCTTTAACATGGAGATCAATGGACAGGAATCCATACTGATAATGCAAAACACCCATTATCTTGCACAGCTAACATCAGAGGGAATGACTCTTTCATGAACAACTACATCAACCAAATATGGATGAACAACATTCTACAACCACTTGCACCCTCGATGAACCAAAACCTAGTCGATATCATGCAACACACGTGGAACATACCAAGCCACTTCAACCAAAACATTCCAAGAAACCCACCTCTAAATCTTCCTTTCTTTCACCGGAGGACCTAATGCTACTGAATCCAATCTTTACTCAATGGACTGCAGAACACATGCAAAACCAACAACTAGATCCACAACTAGATCCAATGGACGACCAAGCTCAAACACCAAACATGAAAAAACAGGAAGGGTTTGAGGAGGAAGGAGAGGAGGAGGACACCTTGTCACACTTGGGGGAGCCGTAAATAGAATTTTCAAGCCTAATCAAGGTAAAAATACTCATATTCAAGGAGATGATACACAGGAAGTCTATCTTCAGCTGCCCAGTGACACTTTACAAGTGCTCACTAGACATAAGACCTCCACACGTCCTACAGTGGGGGAAAATATAGTGATATTAGTTCCCTCCCTCAGGAGGAATCCCAATAACAACCCAATCAATAATCCCTCCATGAATTAACCAAACAACTTTATAATTTGGAATGTTAGAGGAGCTAATAATGCCAACTTTAGGAGGCACTTTAGAGAGATAATGGACACTCACAGGCCATGCCTAGTTGCTTTGTTGGAGATCAAAATGGAAAGTCATACATCTATTCTGGAGGAATTTAACTTCACTGAGTTGATTGAGGTTCCTACAGTTGGGCAAGCTGGTGGTTTAGTTATCTTATGGAATCATGACATGGTGACCGTCAAAAACTTCACTAGAAACGGGCAGGCAATACATGCAATGATTAAGGTAAACCCTAAAACACTCTCTTGGCTATTTAGTACTATTTATGTTAGAAATGACATAATAGCTAGAAATATGTTATGGAATAATCTAAGAATTGTTTGTGATTACTATACAGGACCTTGGTTGATTGGATGTGACTTTAATGAAGTTGTGAATCTGGGGATAAATTTGGTGGCAGGATCATAAATAAAAAATGTGCCAAGTCACTAATCAATTGCTTTAATGAATATAACCTAGTGGACTTAGGTTTTAAGGGATGTAAATACACTTGGTCCAACCATCGCAAAAGGAAAAATGGTCTAATCATGGAAAGATTAGATAGAGTCTATTCTAATGAATATTAGTTACATGTTTTTCCTAATGTCACCATAACCCACCTCCCCAAAATTCACTCAGACCATAACCCTATACTCATCAACTTTAACAATAGAATTGACATAAATTATGATACCCTTTAGGATAGAAACTTTTTGGTGTTCCCATCTGGAATTTACTAAGATTATGCCATATAGTTGGGAAAATAAAGATTTAGTAGGAGGTACGAATTTTTTTAAAAATAATATTTTAGAATGGAAAAAAGTTACCTTTGATAATATTTTTTCCAAGAAGAGGAAAATTCTTAAAAGAATTGATGTAATTCAGAATTTCCCTAGCTATACAACTAGTCACTTCCTTAGAAATCTAGAATCAACCCTCATTGATGACTATAATGCCATACTAAAATAGGAAAAAGACTACTGGAAATTACGATTTAGGGTTAATTGGCTAAATGACGGTGATGCTAAT
The DNA here is from genome assembly GCA_005239505.1 of Nicotiana paniculata. Lineage (NCBI taxonomy): Eukaryota > Viridiplantae > Streptophyta > Magnoliopsida > Solanales > Solanaceae > Nicotiana > Nicotiana paniculata. The sequence goes on from ML309972.1 coordinate 19,257, forward strand.
ATCATATTTTTTCATATTAAAGCCACCAATAGAAGACGGAGGAACAACATTGTCTTCTTCAAAGATAATTCTAAAAATTGGATTGAGGACAAAATCTTCCTAATGAATAATACAACAAATACTTCTCGAGCATGTTTACAACTTCCCACAAAAAAACTGACTGGTTAAAAATTAAACAGGACAAGGCAAGTTTTTCTAATATTGACCTCTCATGCCTAGATAAACCCCTAAGGAATCACGAGATAAGAAAGGATGTTTTCTCTTTTAAACCTTACAAAGGCCGATGCCCTTTTGGGTTACACTCGTTCTTTTTTCAAAAAAATTGGCATATAATAGGAAGCAAGGTCATAAATTTGTGCCAAAAAATTTTCACATAAAAACAATGCCCTCTGACATTAACAAAACTTACCTGTGCTTAATCCCAAAATTTAAAAATGCCAATAACCTGAAAAATCTCAGGCCTATTAGCCTGTGCAACACAATTTACAAGGTTATAACCAAAGTCATTGCCAATTGAATCAAGCCCTACCTACAACACCTAATTAATGTTCAACAAGCTGGCTTCCTAAAAAATAGGCGGGCAAGTGACAATGCTATTATTATTCAAGAGGTAATAAAAAAGTTCAATTCCATCAGTGGAAGGGAAAGTTTAATCCTTAAGATTGATCTGGAAAAGGCATTCGACAAACTAGAATGATCATATATTTACAGAACTCTAATATTTTTTAATTTCCCTCCAAATATATCTACCCTAATTCTTAGCTGCATTACTACAAGTATTATCTCCATCCTGATAAATGATAATAAAATAAACGAATTTTATCCTACAAGGGGTATTAGGCAAGGTGACCCTATGTCTCCTTACTTATTCATCTTATGCATGGATATGCTTTCAAAAAAATATTGATAATCAAATAAATACAAGGAATTGGGATCCTATTAAACTAAATCCTAGAAGCCCACCCTTTTCCCACCTATTCTTCGCTGATGATCTCACTTTAATGAGTCAAGCCAATACAAAAACGCTCAAAACAATTTGGAGAAACATGTAGAGTTTTTGTTGTCTATCCGGATTAAATATCAATAAAGACAAATCCAAGCTATTTGTGTCCAAGAACTCCAAAGAACATACTAAAGACCTGGCTACGAGTATCTTTGATATTAAAATTAGTAATAATTTTGGTACATACCTAGATTTTCCCATACTAAACGATAACCCTAAGCACAAGGATTATCAACCTTTAATTGATAAAATGTGTGCTAGATTAAATAATTGGAATGCTAGGTGGTTAAGTATGGCAGGTAGGTGCACCTTACTAGCTTCTACTCTCAATACCATATTATAATGCAAATATCTCTTCTTCCGACCAAAAGCCTAAAGAAAATAGAAAAATACAAAGAGACTTCCTATGGGTACTATATGGGAAAAGAAAAGGCTTCATTTAATTGGGTGGGACACTGTAACTACAACAAAGGCTCTAGGTGGCCTAGGTATTAAAAAGGCTAAGTCAAAAAACTTAGCGCTACTGACCAACTTAGCCTGGAGAATTCTTAATAATATATCCTCTCTTTGGGCTAAAGTGCTTATTAATATATATGGGAAAAGTAGAAACACGAAGAGTAGTTCAAATACTTGGAATAGTCTCCTTAAGGGATGTACCATTTTTAATAAAGGCATTAGGTGGACAATAAACCAACATTCAGATCTAAATATCTAGGATACAAACTGGATCCCAAACATTACCAACTTTCATAGTAATATTATAGGCCCCTTAACCCTTAATAAAGACGGTCTAAAAATCAAAGATATTTGTAATAAAGAGTCTTGGGACCTAAAAAAAATCTCATTCGAGCTCCCCAAAGCATTACCAACAACATCAATGTCCTAAACCCTAACAAGCATATTATACCTCCCAATAATCTCATATGGAGTATAAATCCTAGTGGTGTGTTCTCCATAAATTCTTGCTACAAGCTAATTGATGATCAAACATCACCAGACCCCAATTTCAATTGGATCTGGGACCTCAAATGCCCTAAAAAGATGAAATCTTTTATATGAAAATGCTACCATAAACGACTTTCTACTAGAGCTTACCTAAGCAAAATCGGTGTTAATATAGACCCTAACTACCCAATATGCAAAAATACAAATGAGTCACTACTCCATATCTTCTGGGAATGTAAAATTTCTCAATCATATTGGCAATCAATGGGAGTGACTGTCAATCCCCAATTGAATACAACACATTGGGTTGACAACCTCAGGAATGCAAATCCCACTATGACCAATAAATATGTCACATGAGAAGATATATTCCCATTCGCCCTATGGGATATCTGGAACAATAGAAATCACAACAATCAAAATAATACCACTAACCACATCAATTCTAAAATAAGTATCGACCAAGCTGTTGAATACAACCTATTAACGTCTAGTGCAACAACTAATAACATAAAAATGAGCGTTAATGTTAAGTGGCAGGCTCCTCCAAAAGGTTGGTACAAGATCAATATTGATGGTGCTTTTAAAAGCAATTGTCTACAGAGGGGAATCAGCGGAGCCATACGTAACAACAAAGGCTAATTGAGAATGGGCTATCTCAAAAAAATCCATGCAACAACGCCAATCCAAGCGGAATTACGAGCATTACGGCATGCACTTTAACTGATTATCAGGGGGAAAATCTTCCCAATCGAAGTAGAGACGGATGCCACGGAAGTTATAAGATTTCTTCATGATGATTATCCAATTTACAATGATGTGATCTATGAATGCAGGTGGTTAATGGAGAAGACACTGCTACTAGGGGAGATCACAGTGAAGCACAGGGAACATGGTAGCACATCTTTTGGCAAGAGCAGCTCCTATGCATAAGTTGTGTACTTTTGTTTTACCACCTGAATTTATAAGAGATGCTTATCACAAAGATCATGATGGTTTTGTCTATGTAAGAAAATGCTCAACTTCTATGTATTGTAATATGGCTGCATTAAATAATGACAATGCTTTAGAAGACATAACTACAGCCCATCGAGGTATCTGTATTGAGGACAGTTCACTAGTCCCGTACTCTAGTTATTATTAATATATAAGTACCTTTTATCCTTAAAAAAAAACTTCACTCGTATTTTTTTTCCAAATTTTACCCTACGCTCTTTGCGAGGATTTTAAACTAAAAGACGAAGCAATATCGTTCCTACTTCCAAGGTTATATATTGGTTTATGTACCATTCTATGCGACTGAATTTCAAGATAGTATTATGAGAATTTTCTACCTTTTTTTTTGTTTTATTCCCTTGGGCCCGTGTGTTGCATCTTCTTCCTTTTTTTGGGG
>ML309977.1:3875-23080 GCA_005239505.1 Nicotiana paniculata
GCAGGTCCCGATAGACAGGTCGAGAGCCCTCCAAGTAGGCTATCAGCTCAGCGGAAGATGTTGGTGCGCTCCATTTGCTTCGGAGTCGCTTGTTTGGTTAGTATGATTTAGACGGGTATTGTTTGGTATGGCGGGACTCTATCCCGACCTTTATGACGTTTATGTACTCTTAGAGTCTTGTATACATATGTCGTATACATGGAAGATTGTACGGCCTTGTCGGCATATGTTTTGAGTTTATAAATGATTATGTTGGCCTATTAGGCCCGTATGTCACGTGTATATGATCTATGATACGTTACGTTGGTACTCGATCGAGTAAGGTACCGGGTGCTCGTCGCAGCCCATCGGTTTGGGTCGTGACAGTTTTCTCCCGTCATCAGTAGCATGTCTACATATGGTACGGGTATGGTGTTGGTTTACCTTAAGAATTCCAATCCAACTGTAAACTCGAAGTCATCTATGATCACCACGCGCAAGTTGAATTTTCCTTCATAAGGATCAAGATTCACTAATACTTCTTTGGCTATTCCACTCACTGGCTGAGGAGGTGAGTTGATAGACTTGAAACGACCTCTGCCCTTTCCTACAACTATACCAAGGCGCTCCACCTGAGTCGAGGCCAAGTAGTTGTGGGTAGCACCCATGTCTATCATCACCAGAATGGGCTTTCCATTTACCTTCATCTCAACGAACATTAAGGTCCTGTATTGTTTAAGAGGAGTCCTCTCATCCGCCTTCTTTTTACCTTTCTTGGTGATTGGTTAGGGGTCCTCCTTCTTACGGATACCAACATTGGTTCTTGCTAATGCTTCAGAAATATATCCAACAATTTCATTGAAGGCACCTACTGGTTCGGTCTAGTCCGCATCATCTTCTTCGTCATTCGTCCCATAATCAAAATCTTGATGGGCATTCATCTGCGCATGTGGGCATTCATTATTCCAATGTGGCCCGCCACAATGACGGCATCCTGAAGGGGGTTTTCTCACCCGATCATTGTTGTTTGACGCATCATTATTGCTCCATTCGGAAGAAGCCTTAGATTTGGTTGCACTCCGATCTCCCCCACTTCTGCTAGGGCCACCATTGCTAGGCTGGCCCCTTTATATCCCGCTCGGACAAGTGGTTGAGGCCTATCCTTCCGAGTTTCCACTTGATAGTCCCTAAGGCATTCCACTGCTTGGATCGTCTTGGGTGGGGTATCTACCCTTTGTCTTTGCATCTCCATACGGGCATAAGGTTTTAACCCTTCTAGGAATGTGAAGAGTTTGTCTTTATCCCCCATGTCACGTATGTTCAGCATGAGCGCGGAGAATTCTTGTATGTAACCCGCACTGATTTGGTCTGGCGGAGCTCCCTTTATTTTCTCCTGGCATTGTACTCAACATTTTTGGGGAAGAATTGTAGGCGTATGGCTGCCTTCAGTTCTAACCATGTCTCCAGAGCATCTTCACCGGCCTTGATGGCTTCGTAATTCACCCGCCACCGGAGTTTAGCATCACCCTGAAGATACATGGAAGCAGTTGCTACCTTCTTAGCTTCTTCTAGGCCTCCCACGGCGTCCAAGTACTGCTCGATGTCGAAGATGAAGTTTTCCACTTCTTTAGCATTCTGATCTCCACTGTATGGATTTGGCTCAGGAATTTTTAATCTTTGTGCCACGGGGGCGAGGTTCCCGATTTGGTTTTCACCTCCTCGAAGCAGGTCTTGTAAAGCAGCATTGACAACATTGAGTTGGCCTGTCAAGTTGTCTATAGTTTGTTGCATGGCAGTCAGCATGTCTACCTCTTGTGCCCTGTAGGCTAAATCCTCAGCACGCTCATGTTGGAGGCCCTCAAATTTACCAAAAATTCCGGTTGCCTCTGTGACTGCCGTTTGTCGTTCTCCTTCAGAGTCACGGCTGATGTTTTCTATGTCAACTTCGGCCTGGAGCATTCTGCGGTCCAGGTCGTCCAACCTTTGCACTAGGTTGGTTCTTAGTTCAGGCACCGTATCCACGATGGGACGTAATATGTCAATCATCTTTTCAAGGGCCGCAATGTGGTCCCTATGATTCACCATGGTCAGAAATGGTGGTAATGGAAATGTGTTCCCTCGTCCTATGTCGAGCCTAAGCTCCGATACCAACTGTTACGTGGCACCTTCCTGAGATTCCTTGGAAGGGCGAAGTAAGTCTAAGCAACTGATGTCAGTGCAGTTGCTATTCGCCAACTGAGGTCCCCTCCATATGCTAGACGAGATTGTCAGTGTTGTACGGGAAAATCAATGTCAAGAGCAATTGAGAGAACAAAAATGAGAATTGAATGAAAGCTTTGATTGCATTAATGAAAGCTACTACAGAAAGGCAACACGGTATCAAGGGAGGAGACACCAGTACAGATAATTGTTTGCTTGCTTGAAAGTTTGATTGCTTGATCCCCCCTACTAGTGCTTAAGAAAAATAAACCAAAGTTACAGGACTAGACCAAACTAAGCTAGAGAAACATAATGGAAGTACATGGAAAAAAACTACTATATATTTACAATGAAAAGGACTTAGTTTTCTACAAAGGTAGAAACAGGTCTGTTGTCAGCAACCTTGTCTTTGGCATCACGATCTGCATGTGCGGCGCTGTTGGCATCTGCCTGCGGCTGGTCGCTGGCGAGGGATATTGGTGGGGCGACAGAAGCACATGCGCGCTTGTCACTTGTGCAGCTAAGACCACGGGGTCGTCTGTGGCGTTAGGCGTTGGGAGGCTTGCCAGGACCCCACAAGGCGCGTCCAAGGGGTTGTGGGGCAGGGCTGGAAAGCCGCCCATGACAGAATACATGCGCGTACAGCTGGACTGCCCTGATTTTAGGTGCTTTTTGCTGCTGTATTCATGAATACAGCAGCACGAATACATGTGTGTACAGCTGGACTACCTTGATTTTAGGCTCTTTTTGTTGTTGCATTCATGAATACAGTCGCGCGAATACACTACCGTAACAATTGGATAGTAGCTATAGGAAGTAATTATGTATATGGTAACTATAGGAAGTTAATATCCACAAAACAATAGTGATTTTTGAAAATTCCTCATATTTTTATGGTTTTCCACCCGGTATCCGGTATCTGCATTGAGCCCCGACTAAATTTGGATCCGTGTCGGAAAGTCCCACATTGGGGGGGGAGGGGGGGATAAAGTGCTCCGTAACAAAGGTGACTCCATACTCAAGACTCGAGCCCGAGACTCTGGTTAAGGATGAAGGAGTACTTACCAACTTCACCATAACCCTTGTTGGTAAAGTAAGATTTTTTTCTTAAAGAGTGGAAAGTGGTAAAAGATAGATAAAATTACTTAGCACTAGTAAGGGTAACCTTTCATATTTTTACTTTTTTAATTCACACAAATTTTCATCCTTGTAGAGGATATGTCCTTCGTAAGATGCTTTTATAGAAGGATATGAAATGGTTTACTAAGTTGCATATATTTAGTCTGCAACCATTTCCAAATTTAGCATAATCATGTCCAATTATCACATCAAACGGATGAATTTCCTTTTTTCACTCTCCATATGATTTGTATCTCAAGCTGATTCTTGAATGTCCTTCCTCGTGCTCCATATATGAGATTAACAATAGTATCACGCTTTAGGCTTATGATAAAGTCTAGTACTCTCTCCGTTTCATTTAGTGTGTTTTAGTTTAATTGAGCATATAAAGTTTAAGAATGTAAGGAAATCTTTCAAATCTTGATCAATTTGATTGATATATCTAGTTCTCCCAAATGATAATGATATGATAATATCATTTGCATATATGAGAGATTGTCTGATAGATTTCAGGTCCCTTGGACTTCATATGAAAACCATTAGACTGAGGTTTAACGTGAAGCATATTCAACGATTCTTTAAAAAAACATACACGCCTGTTTAACTAATACTGCATTAAGGGCCAGGCTACAAATCCTAAACAATTTCAAAATTAAAGAAAGCTAGTATTCAAATTCTATATCCATTTGAAGTACCTTGGCATGTTGAGACAGAAATCAATCAAAACAGTTGCTCATCAATTTCAATATCACTTGTACGAAATAGAAACGAGGGGTACAGAGTAGACATTTGATTACGATCTTTATCTTTGGTATATCCTGAAAGCTTCATATCTTCATTCAGAAGACTTAGCATGATGTATATCCTATCTGCAGCCACATGTGACACATCTCCCATTACAAACTCGTGCACTGCAGAATCCAACTCAATCCAGCTAGATCCCCGATTTTTCCTGACGTGATGCTCTCTAATCATTGCCCTTACTCTAGCTACATCGCGCCATCTCCCCGCATCAGCATAAATGTTGGACAAGAGAATGTAATTTCCGGAATTTTCAGGTTCTATCTTGAATAACTCAGACGCTGCAATTTCAGCCATCTGGACATTGCGGTGAACATTGCAAGCCGCGAGCATTGCACCCCAAACAGCTGATGTGGGCACCACATGCATGCTCAATATCATCTCATGGGCATCCCCAAGGAACCCTCCGCGACCAAGGATATCAACCATGCATGCATAATGTTTCTCTGTGGGCTGAATTTTGAATTCTTCAGTCATTTGTTTGAAATACCTCCTCCCTTCATTAATAAGTCCTCCATGGTTGCAAGCACTCAACACTCCGAGGAAAATTACTTCATCAGGCTCTATATTCTCTCTTTGCATATCCTCAAATAAATGTACTGCTTTTTCAACTAAGCCATGATTAGCGAATGCGGCAATCATTGTACTATAACAATGCAGATCTTTTTTATCCGCCATTTCAAACACTTGTGAGGCTTTCTCAATATTTCCACATTTTGCATAAAGGTCTATTAAACTGTTAACAACACGTGTATCAGAAAAATACCTGGATTCCACATCATTGTTCATAATTGACTCAGCTGCATCTACAATCCCTAATTGAGAGCAAGCTGAGATAATACTCAAAATAAAAGTCCCATCCATCTCAAGACTCTGCCTTTTGAAGATTTTGAACAATTCCAAAGCAGCAGAAGGCTTCCCATGCTTAGCATAGCCACTGATCATGGTAGACCATGTAATAATATTTTTCTCCGGCATTTCATCAAATAAACGCCTTGCTTCATGCAAGTTCCCAGACTTAACATAGCCATCTATCATCATAGTCCATGACGCCACATTCCTACAGGGCATTTGTTCAAAGTAGTCCCTTGCTCTTTCTAGCTCGCCCGCCTTACAATACCCTGATATCAACAAATTCCATGTTCCAGTTTCACGAATAGGCATGGCCTGAAACAGAAAACTCGCAGCCTGCACATCACTGATATCCATGTAACCTGAAATCATCACATTCCAAGCAGCCAAATCCTTACTAGGCATAGCCTCAAAAAGATTCCTTGCATCTACCATATCTCCCTTCCTGACATAGCCACATATCAAACTAGTCCAAGACACTACATTTTTCTCAACCATGTTATCAAACAACTCTCGGGCGATTTCGACTCTGTCATTACTCACATACCCTGATACCATCGAGTTCCAAGAAATAATATCCTTTTCCTCCATCCAATCAAATAGTCGTCTTGCGCAATCAACTTCCCCACATCTCATAAAGCAGTCAATCATAGAATTTTGCACCAGCAGATCAAAACCAAATCCACATTTCCAGATAAGCCCAAACATTCCCTCACCATCTCTCAACCATTTCAGCCGTCCTAAGGCCTTGAGTATGGACGATATAGTGAAATTCAATGGCACAACATCTCGGTTACGCATATCACGGAAGAGAGAAAAAGCTTCAATATGCTGAGAATCTTCCACATACCCATGAATCATTGAAGTCCAAAGAAAAGGGTTTGGTTCAGTAATTTCATCGAACAGCTTGCGAGCACAATCCGTTGCGCCAAAGCGTGAGTAAAGACGAATGAATTTGTTCAGAACAAGATCTGATAAGGCAATGGATCCACACACTAATAAGTGAGCGTGGATTGATTTTAAACTCTTTTGGGTTTTGCAAGTTTGGAGGAGATGAGAAACTTGATTCATTGCATTTCATGGCGCCAACAGCCAAGGGATTAAATTAGGGGCTGAACGGTCATATGAATTCAAGTTATTTTTATTTTTTAGGTAGCCAGGCTAAGTTAGCGGAAATGACACCGGCAACTGTTTAAATTATATTTTTATAATGTATGAAGTTTAAACCTCAAGATTCAAACTTCAGGATATCGTGTATTATAGTTTAAAAATTATGTTCAAAATTTCAAATCTTATATCTTGAATTTTAAAATAATAGTTCAGAAATTCAGGATACTTAGTCCAGAATTTTAGTTAGCAGCTCAAAAATTTAGGAGACTAAATCCTAAATTCCAAATTAGCAGCTCAACAATTCAGGATACTTAATCCTAAAGTTTGGGCGAATTGGCTAATCTTTATATACATTGTAAATTATAGATATATTTTAAATAGCAGGTTTAAAAGTGGCTACGGGTGCACTTCACCATCCAGGTTCTTACCCAAGTTTTTGTTGAAGAATTAACCCAAATAGCCGCACAGCCAATAACTAAAAATAACCGGTGTAGGTATAATATATGCATAATATATGTATTATATATTTATAATTATGTATAATCAATGTATAAACTATGCATATGGCTAGAAAAAGTAAACAACAAATATGGACGGTCATTTATGTAAAGATCCCATTTTTGTTTGATAATCTTCTACTCCCTCTGTTTCACTTTATGTGAATCTATTTTCTTTTTTAGTCCGTGCCAAAAAGAATGACCTATAATACCAAATTGTTATCTACTCGATGAACAACAGAGGATTCAAAGAAGAAACAAAAGAAGGAAAGGAAGAAGAAGAGAAGATAAGAAGAAGGCAGAGGAACTAAGACAGTGGGAGGAAGTTTCAAATTTTCATTAATATTCAAAGTAGCTAATAATAGTTTACGACTTGCTATTTATAATTCTCAAGTAACCTACTGAAAATACAAAATGAAAAGCAAGGGAATTGAACTAAAACATACTAACTGAATTTCCCGCCAAAGCTAGAATTCAAATTCTAACTAACATAACTAACACACCTACAATTCAAATAAGTCTACTCAGCAGCTGATGTGGCATCATCTGGATTGTGTGTATCAATACCCCACTGTTGAAAAGCACCCTTTTCCCCAAGGGTGAAGGAAGGAAATCTAGTCCTTAGGAGGGAAGCAAATTCCCAAGTGGCAGCAGCAGCATCCAAACCGTGCCATTGGACCAAACATTGCGCGACTGCTTTGTTGCCCTTCTTGACTAATCTGCGATCAAGTACAGCTTCAGGAGTAAGACATAAAGGACGGGATAGATCCAAGACAGGTGGGTGGATAATTTCAGAGGGAATGACTGGACAGAATTTGAGTTGGAAAATATGAAAAGTGGGGTGAATTTGGACCTCAGGAGGTAGCAACAACTTATAAGCAACTGCTCCAATTCGTTCAACAATAGGATAAGGACCAAAATAGCGAGATATGAGCTTATGATAGGGAGAGATAGACAGAGTGGATTGCCTATATGGCTGAAGCTTCACAAAAACCCAATCACCAACTGTAAACTGCTTGTCAGTGCGATGGGCATTAGCTTGAACTTGCATACGTTGTTGAGCTCGTGTCAAATGATACTTAGCTAGTTACAATTTAAATTCTCTTAGCAGCATAATATTCTCAATAGCATCAAAAGGAGAGTCACCAGAAAGATAAGGGAGATGAAGAGGATGAGGGTAGCCATAGAGGAGTTCAAAGAGTGAAGCCTGAATGGCAAAATGGTGTGAAGAATTATACCACCATTCGGCCAAGGTAAAGAATGCACACCAATCAGCTGGTGAATCATAACAAAAATAGCGTAAATAAGTCTCCAAACATCTGTTAAGAACCTCAGTTTGGCCATCAGTCTGAGGATAATAAGCTGTGGAAGTATGCAAATGGACACCTTGAGCAGAGAGGAACTCCTTCCAAAATGTACTGATGAAAATAGGATCACGATCACTGGTGATAGTAGTAGGGAAACCATGTAATTTGAAGATATGGTCAAGAAAGATAGGTACGAGAGACTGGGCAGTGTAAGGATGGGCCAAAGAAATGAAGGCCATACTTAGTCAATCTATCAACTATGACCCAAACAACTGTTTTCCCTTTTGATTTTGGTAAACCTTCAATAAAATCCATGTTAATATATGTCCAAGGAACTGCAGGAAGAGGCAAGGGTTGAAATAACCCAGCTGATGCAGAAGTATCATATTTGTTCCTTTGGCACACAGAGCAATTGCGCACATAGTTGAGAATATCAGTTCGGATGCCCTTCCAATAGAAGTAAGCCAATAGTTTGCTAGTAGTAGCATCAATGCTAGAGTGTCCACCAGAGGGAGATGAATGCCACAGCTGCAACAGCTTAGTCCTCAAGTCCAAGTCATTTCCAATCACCAATTTACCCTTTCTCCGGAGTTGATTGTTTATCCAAGTAAAGTGTTTATGTGGCTTATCTTGTAAGGAGTTGATGAGATTCTGCAAATCAAGGTCATTGAGCCAACTCTGCTGAATTTCTCCCAAAAGATCCACTTGTACAGAAGAAACCATCAAGGTCATTAGTTCAGCTCCTGACATTCTAGATAATGAATCAGCAGCCACATTCTCCTTGCCCTTCTTATATTGGATTTCAAAATCAAAGGGTAATAACTTAGTCAGCCACCTAATTTGCAGGTCAGTATGTAATTTCTGCTCCAAGAGATACTTGAGAGCTTTTTGATCAATCATTACAATGAAATGGTGGCCCAAGAGAGAGTGAGACCATTTGGTCACTACAAAAACCAAGGCCAGTAGTTCTTTTTCATACACAGAAAGAGCCATGTTCCTAGGAGCTAAAGCATTGCTAATGAAAGTTATTGGGTGGCCAGCTTGCATAAGAACAACCCATATACGTGTGCCACTAGCATTTGTTTCAACTACAAATGGAAGAGCACAATTAGGCAACGCTAACACAGGAGCAGAAGTAAAAGCGGACTTCAATTCTACAAAAGCATCTGCAGCCTTATCATTCCACAAAAAAACATCCTTATTAAGCAATTCAGTGAGTGGTCTGCTTATAAGGCCATATCCCCTGATGAACTTCCTGTAATAGCCAACTAGTCCCAAGAAACCCCTCAGTTGCTTAAGAGTAGTGGGGGTTGGCCATTGTTGAACTGCTTCAATTTTCCTTGGATCAGTAGATACTCCCTCAGCAGCAATGAAATGCCCCAAGTATTCGACCCTTGAAACTCCAAAGGCACACTTAGACTGCTTAGCTAATAAATTGTGATTGACCATAGTATCAAATACCTGCTGCAAATGTCTCACATAATATTGGAAACTAACACTGTAGATTAAAATGTCATCAAAGAACACCAATACAATCCTCAGAAATTTTTGAAATAATTGATTCATGAGACATTGAAATGTAGAGGGAGCATTAGTCAAGCCAAAAGGCATTACTAAATACTCATAGTGTCGAGAATGTGTTTTGAAAGTTATTTTGGGAACATCCTCAGGTACCATCCTTATTTGACGATAGCCCGACCTGAGATCAATCTTAGAAAAAATAGTAGCCCCAGCAAGCTCATTCAGTAGGTCATCTATAAGAGGTATTGAAAATTTATCCTTAATTGTGCAATGATTCAACTCCCTATAGTCTACACATAACCTCCATGATCCATCCTTTTTTTCCCACAAGAACCACAGGAGAAGAAAAAGGATTGTTGTTGTACTGAATTACCCCTTGCTGCAGCATTTCATTAACCAATTTTTCAATAATGTCCTTCTTAATTGAAGAATACCTATAAGGTCGAACATTTACAGGTTTAGAACCAGGTTGGAGGGGTATTCTGTGGTCAAAAGCTCCCCTTTGAGGAGATAGTGAAGTAGGTTCAGCAAAGATCAATTTATAGTGGTGTAACAATTTATCAATAGAAGGAGCACTATCAGAGTTGGCCATGTACAAAGCTTGACATTGAATATCAGTAGTTGAGCTAGGACTATTGTCCAGTACTTGTAACATAAATAATTACATATCCCCGCATTTTAACCTGTTCAAGGACTTGGGACTAGAAACCTTACATTCCTCATATACTCCCTTTAACAAGTGAGACTTTCCTTGATAATTGAAGGCCATAGTTAGCTCAGAATAGTCCATTCTAATGGGACCTAGTGTTTTCATCCATAAAGCCCCTAAAACATGATCATATTTACCAACTGGAAATATAATCAAGTCAGATGAGAAAGTAGTACCCTGTAGAATCCACTCAAAATTCCGAACAACCCCAGACGTGGCTTCCAAAGTGTTGTTACCAAGGCTCACATAGCTCACCCTGGTAGGACAAATTTGGAACCCCAACCTCTTAACAGCCTTCTTATCAATAAAGTTGTGTGTACTACCTCCATCAAGTAAGATTTGTATTGGCCTCTTCTCACTATATCCTGTAACATGTATGGTCTGGGCTCCTTGTAATCCACTTAAAGCACATAGAGATATCATTGGGGTATCCCCTTCTACAGCTGACCATTCTTCACCAGTAGAAGTTCCCCTCAGATTCCTGTCTAACAACCTCCACACATTCACCTTCTGAGACTTCCAGATCCATCACAAACAATTGTTTAGGTAAGTTACATTTGTGACCAGCAGTATATTTTTCATCACAAAAGTAGCATAAACCATGTGCTCTTCTAGACAGAATTTATGCAGGGATATAGTTCTCATATTTTTAGGAACACTAGCACTAGTTGAATGAGGTAAAGCTAATCTAGGAGTAGAAGTAATAGGACTAGGAGTGTGTTTGAGGGAATGTGGTTCATATGAAGGCTTTTTGAGGTGTGTAGATGTCACAGAAGTAGTACTACACCTTAGGGCTCTAGCATTAGCAGCTAAGGTTGCTTCGGTTAATCGAGTTAGGTGATAAGTTTTGGAAAAGGTCTGAGGCTCGTGCATTTTGACAGGGTTCACTAGCTCCTCCTTCAATCCTCCTAAAAAAGAGATAGCCTGACCAACAGTCAAATCACATTGAGCTAATAGCCTGGCAAAAGCAAATTGGAACTCCTTCACTGACCCAGTCTGTTTCAACTGCTTCAGTTCTAGCATAGGATCGGTATATTCTTCACTAAATGTTTCAATTAAAGCCTCAATGTACTCATCCCGCTGAGGAAGGATAGGTGAATCTCTGCATTTCAAGTATGACTGGTGCCAAGCTAATGCATCGTCATTCAAATTCATAGAAACTATATTGACCTTCTGATTCGCAGCAGTATTATCAACAGCAAAATATTGATCAATTTTATACAACCATCTTTTCAAATTTTCACCATTAAATCTAGGAAACAATAGATTATGACTTCGACTGTTATGAGCGTGATAAGGATAAGGGCCTAAGATTCCCTGACCTGATTATAGTACATTATCTCGAGCATTTGAAATGGAACTACTATCGCGAGACTTCTGGTGAAGTTGCATTCCATCGATCAAATTTTTAAGGTCTCCGACCATTTGTAGCCTTTCAGCATGTCGATGATCCATATCAGCTCGCAATTCCTATGTCTTTAAATCGAGAATTGAACGGAGATCCAACTGTTGAGCAGCTAAATCTTCGTACTGCTCCCGCCAGTCGAGAGATGTTATATCAACAGATTTGTGTGGTCCCATGCTATACCAATTGATACCAAATTGGTATCTACTCGATGAACAACAGAGGATTCAGATAAGAAACAGAAGAAGGAAAGGAAGAAGAAGAGAAGATAAAAAGAAGGCAGAGGAACTAAAACAGTGGGAGGAAGTTTCGAATTTTTATTAATATTCAAAGTAGCTAATATGAGTTTACGACTTGCTATTTATAATTCTCAAGTAGCCTACTGAACATACAAAATGAAAAGCAAGGGAATTGAGCTAAAACATGCTAACTGAATTTCCCGCCAAAGCTAGAATTCAAATTCTAACTAACATAACTAACACAACTACAATTCAAATAAGTCTACTCAGCAGTTGATGTGGCATCATCTGAATTGTGTGTATCAACCTCTTTCCCTATTTGTAAACAATTTATCTTTATGCAATGATTTATAGCCACACAAAATATATGTACCTCATTTTACACCACAAATCCAAAAGGCATCTCTCTTTTCTTAAACTTCGTGCCCAGTCAAATAGGTTCACATAAATTGAAACAGGGGGAGTATTATTTTTTTTTTCTTTCACAATTTTCTGGTGAATTTGAACCATCATATCATATTATAAGTGTGAAGCTCAAAGTGCAATATTAAAAGACCAAAATATTCTTTAAAAGTTAATATTTTTGCACTTAATTTAACCACCACTCTCATTACATTTTTGTACTAAAAGGAAAAAGTACCTTATAATAAATTGAGTCTTTAATTTTTTATTGTACTTTAAATGAAAACATAAAATACAATGTTAACGTATGAAATATTTTTTTAAGCTTGTTAAATATTTTTGTTTTCCCAGCTAAATTCATCTAATAATCCAGTTGAAGCTCTTTAAGTAATTTTCATAGTCTTTTTCACTACTGTAAATTTGATATTCCTTCCGGTCCACAATAAGTGACCAATTTGCTTTTTTATTTTGGTCCAAAATAAGTGTCTATTTAAATAATCAAGAAAAAATTCAATTATTTTTTTCAAAATTACCCTTATGTACGTATCCCTAAAAAGTTTTTACTCCTCACATTAACTATATTCCAACATTTAATTAAGGGTAGTTTAGTCACACTAACTTCTTTTGTCTAGAATTTAGTATTTTCTTAATGGGTGTGCCCAAAGCAAATTGGTCACTGATTGTGGACACGGAGGGAGTAACTACTTAATGTATCTGGTCTATTGAAAACGTCTGATACTTTTTGTATTCCCCATTAAATTCATAGGATTTTTGCTTTGAGTTCTCGATGAAAATGCTATTAATAATATTTGTTTATCATATTATTCTATAAACGGACTAAAACGTAGTAATAATATTTACTGGCTAGTGTTCCCTTGATAAATAAGGAAGACAAACACAGCCATTATTTTTGTTAGTGGTAATATAACAAAATAACTTTGCAATTTTGGATTACTTTATAAGCCTAACAAATCACTCACCGATATGAATGACATATCTAATAAGTTCTTGGATATGGTGGTACCTTTGGATAATCATTGGTGTTGCACAATCAATTAGGAGGCGATTGTGGCAATGAAAGCTTAATGACGCCTGCTAAAAAATAATAGAGCCTATGCAGTTAAGCATTTTTTCCTTTTGTGTTAAGAAAATAGTTTTTAGGTATGATTTTTTTAATTTTTACTCGAAGTATGTAGCTTTCTTGCAACCTTGAAAGTGTTTTGGCTTTTTGAAGCAAGCTAACATATATATTCAGATCGTCGCACAACGTGCAATTTGCTCAGAGACTGCTTAATTAGAAAAGGGGAAAAGAATAGGAAAAGAAGGCTTTTTGAGACAAATGGAAGACAATTAGTACTCCACATCCGTCGAAGAATTTGAACATTTGAAACTCCTAAAAATGCCTCGGTCATTATAATCTTATTAATTTCTTTTTCCCGAAAAATATTTTAGCCTTTAAATCATTGGTATTATAAGATATTTTAATTAGACTGTTAATTATTATCACATCCAATTCTAATTAGGGACTAAACAAAGTCTACCTAGTCTACAGACATTGATAGAAGTAGACTCCATTCTTAGCAGTTGCGCGGAAATGCTTTTGGTAGTTTCTCAATTGCTGAATACCTGAGATGTATTATGGTACATTTCCCACCCAATTGCATTCTTTTAATTTTAAGAAGGAAAAAAAACACATAAGCATTGTCATAGCCATTATACGCTCAATTTTTGCTAAACTATGATCAAAGACTAATGCATATATGCTCAAGCTCAACTCACATAAATTATAATTGGTTCTGCATTTTTGCTCAACTTCACCGAGAAACTAGTCTATAACCAAGGGGGGAATGCTCTAAATTCGATTACGCTATACGGACAAGCCAATTTTGAGCTAACACACGGCTTTAAGTATAACAAATTCTAAATCAAACGCCATTGTAGAATCAGAAATCTTTGGTCCAAAAATGCAGTCCATCTGGCACTGACTGATATTATAAGAGTACATGATTTACAAACTTGAATTTGGACAAACTAATACCACATAGCCTGTAGAAAATAACTGACCAAGGAACAGAATCAATACCTTGTGGTAGCAATCTCAAAGTGTACAAAATTGATTAGTCACTCTTCCCGTCTCTGATCTGGGATCACCAGAATATTCCGTCTTGCCCAACTCCATCGCATCAGTTAAATGTTAGCAAACTTAGTATACAGTAAAAAGTCCTGGATGACACTTTGTTACATGTTTTGACACCTCCTGAATCCTATATTCTTGCAGGATACTTCTATGTGTATTATGCATATGACTGTGACTCCTATAAACCATTCTAAGAATCATGGCACTCTGAGAAAAGCAAATCGAGCTCTTGCCACTAGTGCCCATCTTCTGGTGCCGACAGGTACCAGCCAAATCACCATATACAAGCAGAACCCTGACTTCACCTTCCAGGACGTTGAAGCTTGAACCCCTTCCAAATCATGACCATGCTGGGAAGTCCTTTGATGGACAGCAAATTGAACGAGGCTAAATTCCATTACACATTGCGTTCGGTTATCTGCTTTCTTTAGAAGATGGGCTCCTTTTTGGTGCCACGCGAACTGGATCATTGTCATGATCATTATGGGGACTTGACAAGGAAATTTCAGAATTGGGGTCTGAAATGAGCATAACTGAATGACTCTGAACTTCAGTTGTCTCCCTTTGACTTGAATTTTCGTCCTCGCTACTTGGATCCACTGGAGCCATGAATGATATGCCAAACCTTTGTCCATGGGTTAGCCCTGGACAGAGTCCCTATCATTAAAAACAAATTTCTCTCAGCATTCAAGTGAAAATGAATCTTCCAGTAACATGGGAAACCTCTCTCTCTCTCTCTCAATATATATATATATATATATCCTTCTTTTTTTCTTTTTTTTGCTAAAGCAGTTTGGAGGGTAACTGGCCACGGTATCCGTATGAAATAGAACAAGATTTTAAATCAAGGTTCAGAAATGGAGTGTCTCCTCATTTTATGTGACATCTTCCATTTTAGGACATCCAAAGAATTTAACACATTTCGACCAATAAAATTACTTTCCGTTATATAACTTTCAAAATTCCAGCAAAAAAAGGAACTATGAGAACTTGAGCGGCAGATTAAAAAGAATACAGTCACTACATTAAAGCTCCCTAATACTAAAAAATTGGAGTTAAGTCCAAATTGGAATCTACCACAAGAAACCCCCATCCTCCCCTCTCTGCCATGAGCTTGTTTCATTTAGTGCATAAAGTAGGAGTATGCCAATGTATTTTGTTCCTGCATTTCTGAAGATAGTGATAATTATGAAAAGGAAAAACAAGATCTCCGTAATACTAGAGAAGGTAGCAGTTTAGCCCATACAGGAATTTGTACACTAGTTTATCTTCTCCGGGGAGAGTAATCCAAGAATATGGATGTGCACCTATTTTGAAAAAAATGATACTAATTTTTCTTTGATAAGTCGATGTACCTATTTATGATAGATACCCAAGTTAGTGTTATATTTCACCAGTATTGCACGATTAATCACCTTAACCCTTGACCATAAACATCAACCTTTTGCCCCATGAGACAAATATACTGTATGCTGTCCCTTTATCTATAGAATCCCCCTACCCAACCTATTACACACGCACTACGAGCTACCTGTTTCATTACCTCTGCCAGCTTGGTCTCTTGCAAGCAAAACCACGAATTGTCTCCATTTCTTTAAATGCTACTTTGATTACCAACTTCTTTGAGAGGATTATCAGACTCATTGTATTCCACATCATAAGAAAAATAGTACTAATCACACACAGAAAAAGGTTGCAAGCCTTCAACTTAGGTAAACAATTCAACCTTAAACTATCATGTGATTTTTTCAGGTCAAATCAAATTTCAAACCCACACTACAAGAATTACTTTAACATTTCTTCTACCAAACAAATATCCAAGTCAAAATTTTTATGATCTGTTGATCTTCATCAAAAGAAAATATTATATCTATTGAACTGCAGATATTTGAAGCAGTATTAGGAAACTTTAGTTTGTAAAATTTCAACTGAAAGATCAAGCTGTACAAAGCCTGCAGTCCAATCAAAGAAGCGCATCTTGCAAATTGGTTCTAAAAAGAAAAAGAACTAAGACTTATGTCCAACTTTTATCGGACCGTCATGCTTACTTAGCTAAACTAAAATCAAAATACAGGGAATTTCATATTAGCAAATTCCCGATGATTGAACTAAACATTCAATAGGAACTAGTCAATAAGAACCTTTTAAATTTCTGACCTTAATCAAACCAGTTATAGGTGTGGAACTTTGATAACTGGAGTGCGATAAGAAACTTGAATCTGCAGGTTGTGTTTGAGAGTGACTGGAATTAGTTTCTGCACTCTCAGGTGTATGAGTTTTCTGTATCAAATTGCTGTTCCTACAATATGCTCCGAAGTAGGAACAATGCTCACGTACTAAGGATATTTGAGGAGTTGCAGGCAATAAATGACCTTCTGTGCTGAAAATATACCTTCAAAATTACGAGAAATGCCAAAATAATTGAGTGAGTAGAAGGAAGATGGAGAAAATTTAAAGAAATGAGGAAAAGAAACGGAAAGTGGTGAATTTTCTTTTCTTCTTTTTTCTTGAACACGTTTCTTTTTCTTTCTTCGCATGGGGAAGGAGGAAGAGCAGCGCAGAAACTTTAAAGAATAAAATAATAATGAATACAAGCAATGGTATAGACGATTTACTTGTATGGGCCATTCTCAACCAGGTTATCTGGACCAGCAGCTAAATCAAAAAGAAGCCACAAATACTTAACCTGAAAAAATAGTAGAATATCAATTAGAGAAGTATCCAAATAAATGGAACAGGAAAAAAAAACAATTATAATTAAGATGACGATGTGGGGTGTGCGTGTATATATATATATAATATATATATATATATATATATAGATAGATAGATATATATATATAGAGAGAGAGAGAGGGGGAGGGAGGGGGGGGGGGGGGGGGGGAGGAAAAAGAAAACAAGAATTTTGTTCAGATGATTGTCAAGTGTAATCATGCATAGGTTCAAGCCAATGAAGCAAAATACCAGTACATGAGAGTAGTCCTCAGATAATGGTTAAATCAATACGACATAAATCAATTTGTTAGTGCAAAGATGTTTTACCTTATTTCATAGAAAAAAGAGAAGTAATATGACATAAAACACGATAAGGATACTCCGTTTACACTCAGCTAAGATCAGATTACAAGATCATCTTCACTATTCACACATAGCCACTAGCCATAAAACTGCGATTAGTTCATAACAGAAAAGCGGTGTGTGCACACACAATTGAGACATATCATTCATCCACCAATCTGATCTGTTTTTTTGCCAGCCCTTAATGACTTTTGAATTAGCAAACCCTAGAAATTACAAGAGAAATCGTATTTGCCTTAATCTCGTCACTAAGTTAGACGTGTATTTGCCTTAATCTCGTCACTAAGTTAGACGAGCATTTGCCTTAATCTCGTCACTAAGTTAGACTTCTATAAGATGCCCAACCACAAATTCATTTATACATCAATGCTTTCTTAAGTGCTTCACAATGTGTTAGGAATAATTTTTTGGAGATTTAGAGTTAAGGTTGCAGAGCGTAAGCAAAAGTTTGTAGGGTCAAGAGGTAGAAGGCCTGGAGATTCAGCGAAGCTGGATGGGCTATTAATTTCCATCAGTTGGCTGAATCCTGCAGCAAAAGGACATAATGTGCTTGACCCACTCATTATGTCAAGGTAAAAAGTTTGTTTACTAATTAAAGGACTAAATTGAAGTTAAGAAATAATTCGAGGGCAAATGAAAATTATTCTCTTGTGCTTTTACTTTTTCCAGTGTCCTCGATCCTCATAATACCCCATGTATATTCATGCAGGTAGTCCCTCATAATCACTGATATTGTCTAAACAAAGACACAGGAATAAACTGATATACCACAGACCGAACACGGTAAAATAAAATTGAGCCTTATTCCTTACAGTTTCTGCCAAGAAAAAGCTCTCCATGTGATCTTCTTGTTTGTGAAATTCAACATCGGATATATGACAATATCCACAAGTGCATCGGGCACCATATTGCAAGCTAGCTAGCATATCCCTTCCGGCATCAAGATACCTACATCAAAATGATTTAATAGATGTAATTAAAAGAAACATAAGGCTCGAACCTTTAAAGTCTGAGTGTATTGATTAAATTGTTATCCAGGAAGCGAAAGCACTCAATGAAGAAAGAAAGAGTTTTAAATAATTGTAATCAAATTTTTCAGAGTGCAGCAATGACCGTGCAGCTTTACTCAAACTGTGGATAGTCATTAACCATTGTTTCATCCTTTTCGGAATCTCTTTTGATCATGCAAGGAAGGAAATTTCTAGCACAAAACGAAGGTGTTTTTACTGTTAAATCTTGTTACAATATTAACAGAAGGGACAGATCAGATATCCTTTTGGCCTTGGAAATAGATTTGGAGAAAAGATGCTCCTCAAAAAGTGATGCATCTCTTGGCTAGTGGCTCATGAATCCTGCTTGACTTAAGAGAACTTGCAGAAAAAGGGGCTGCAGTTAAGCAACAGATGCTATCTGTGTGAAGTTGAAACAGAAAGTATTATCCACCTACATAAGGGTTTGGATGAGAACTGCTTTTTGGTCCTTTGGACAGAAAATGAAACCAAGGATGCTCTGAAGATAAAGCAGAACCATATATTCAAACTGAGTTTTCTTTTGGCTTTTTTGGTGTAAAATGTTAGATGTATACGATATAGACACTTTACTTGATTTCCTTAACTCCCTTCGTTTGTAGGAGTTTGAGTTTCTGCTATGTGTCTATTTGGCCCTCCTGGATGCCTCAGACAAGTAATAATAAATCCTAATTATGAGGTTACCTTCACACACATCCAGATTCAACATCCAGGCTATAACAAATGTCACAACGATCATAGATAGGAAACTTGATAAGGACTGCCAATAGGAAATCTAAAAAGGATTTTTTCAGAGGGAATCTTTGTCTGGGTCATTCCCGG